>CAJHUC010002855.1:0-41893 GCA_905146915.1 Ostreobium quekettii
CCGTCTTGGGTTGGGGACTCGACTTAGTTCTAGCACCGGCGATGAGCCGTGGCGTCGGTGTCAGTTGGCGTGCGATTGGTGGTGCAGTACTTGGCGGTTTCCTTGGTGGCATCTTTCTTAGTTTCATTCCAATCTTTGGGACGCTGGCAGGTGTTTTAATCGGAGCAGTTGTTGGCATGTGGTATATTGAGTATCGGATCCGTGGTGACGAAGCCGCCGCCACAGCCGCCGTCTCTGTCTATTTGCGCGGTGTCGCTGTTGCCACACTTTTGAATCTTCTGATTGCGTTCATCATGATTGCGCTCTTCCTTTGGCAAGCCTTTGGATAAACCATGCGTGTAGTCATTTTTGTCAATGGCAATGTACAGGATTATGATCTCCTTGAGCGGTTCTTGCAACCGGATGATTATCTGATTGCTGCAGATGGAGGTGCCAACCATTGTCTTGCCCTCAACCGTATTCCCCATGCGCTCATCGGCGATCTCGATAGCGTTGACCCCGCAACCGTTGACAAGTTAGCCGCACGCCAAATCTATATTGAACGCCATCCTCCCGCTAAAAGTGAGACAGATTTAGAGTTAGCATTAGTGTACGCGTTGCGGGTTGTTGACGAACATGCACGACAACATGCCAAAGATCGTAGAATCAGCGAGCTTGTTCTCGTCGGCGCGATGGGTGGTCGACTGGATCAGACCTTGGGCAATGTTTTGCTTTTAGCGCAACGCGAATGGCCCATCCCACTGCTTCTCGTTGAGGGCAATACGGTTGCCCATGTTGTCTTTCCCTCGCAACCAATTGCGCTCCGTGCTGGTGTGGGGGATACAGTCAGTGCATTGCCTCTCAGCGATGTAGTCACAGGGATTACTTACACCGGTATGCGTTTTCCACTGCATGATCACACCCTCACCTTGGGTAGCACACGCGGGATTAGCAACGTGGTGGTTGAAGCGCCTGCAACGGTGCGGATTACATCGGGAAAGTTGCTAATGGTGGAAACATTGGGCGATCCTGATGCACCCTAACCTTCTCAAAACCAAACTATTTATACCGCAAACACGTAAAACGCTGGTACAGCGTCCCCATCTCTACGCACAGCTAGATCAAGCTTTGGATGCCAAGCTAACGTTGGTGTCAGCACCGGCTGGTTTCGGTAAGACCACACTGGCGGCACAATGGTTGGAACAGTTCACAGCAGATTTGCAGACAAAACCCCAATCGCTTGCCCTGAATCCAGGCTGGATTTCCCTTGACGTTAGCGACAACCAGCCAATACAATTCGCACACTACTTCCTCGCTGCGCTTCAGCAGGCTGAGTCCACCTTGGCAACACCCCTTTCTCCGCTCTTGGAAGGGGAGGTGCCTTTTTCCAACCAGTTCATAACCGTTTTAATCAATGAGTTGGTCACCCTTGAGCACCACCTTCTGCTTGTCCTCGATGATTACCATGTGATTGACAACCACGCGATCCATACTGTGTTGACTTTTTTGCTCGAACATGCACCGCCACAACTGCATTTGCTCATTGTCACACGCGCAGATCCACCATTGCCATTGGCTCACCTACGGGCACGCAGGCAGTTGCTGGAGTTGCGGGCAGATGATCTGCGTTTTTCGCTTACAGAGGCCGAGATCTTTCTGAACCAAATTATGCACTTGCAATTGGTCACAGAAGATGTCACGACATTGGAAGCGCGTACCGAAGGATGGATTGCCAGCCTGCAATTGGCTGCCGTGGCTATGCAATCCGCCCGCATCAAACCGGCGGCGCGTCATCAATTTGTCACGAGCTTTGCCGGAACGGATCGCTATATTGTTGACTATTTGGTCGGCGAAGTTCTGCAACAGCACCCCGATTTAGAGTTATTTTTGTTACACACAGCTGTACTGGATCGATTCTGTGCATCACTGTGCGACGCGCTCTGTCAAGTCATCCCTGATTCTGTTACCAATGAAGTCCGGCTTGTTAGTCAAGCCCTTCTGGATCGATTGGAAAGAGCCAACTTATTTTTGATCCCGCTCGATCATGAACGACAGTGGTATCGCTACCACCACCTCTTTCGTGATCTGTTGCGTTACCGGCTCCAAGAGCGATTTCCCGAGCGGCTCTCTGCGTTGCATAATCAAGCTAGCCACTGGTTTGAGCAGAATGACTTGGTTGAGGAAGCCATCACACATGCACTCGCAGCCGAAACCTATGAACGGGCTGCCGATCTGATCGAAACCGTCGCTCATGCAACCTTTAGCCGTGGCAAAATGCCGACGATCCGGCAGTGGATGGCACAATTACCACCAACGTTGATTCTGATCAAACCGCAACTGTATATGGTGCAGGGCTGGCTGCTCTTTCGCACCGGACAGTTTCAGGAACTACAGACATATCTGCAAACCCCACCAACCATCGCCGGGGTATCTCTAGCAGAATCGCCATCTACAAATCTTTATGCCGAATACCTGATCCTTTGTGCCAACAGTGCTTTTGTGCATGGTCAGTTTACGATGTGCGAAGAATTGGTTGCACAGGCGATGGCATTGTTACCTCCAGAAAATTTAGCATTGCGTATGCCCGCAACAACGCTGTTGGCGTGGTGTAGTGAGTATCAAGGTGATCTCTCCACAGCAGTTGACCATCATCAACGTGCCTTGGCAATGGGGTATCAGTCTGATAGCCTTACCGGTACAATCGCCAGTCTCGGCATGTTGACACAAGTCTATGCACGGCAGGGTGATTACCGGCAAACCGCAACAACCTTTGCCCAGGTGTGTCAGGTGGCGACGGAACGGAACGCCCAGTGGATTCCACTGCTTGGTCCGGCCTACATTGGCATGGGGCATGCCTACTACCAACAAGGGAATGTCGAAGAGGCAATTCAACACCTGCAAGAAGGGCTTGCACGTTGTCGCCAATGGGCTGCTCTGTCGATTATTGCTACCCGAGGATACCGACTCCTCGCCGAAATTCTACAGAATGAAAATCGTCACGCCGAAGCATCTGCGCTACTTGCCGAGATTCAACACTTTATCCAGAGCAACCATGTGCCCTCTTGGCTCATGAACAGACCAAGCACGCACCCCACAACTCACCCACAACTCCTCGAGCCTCTCACCGAGCGCGAACAGGATGTGCTTCAATTGCTTGTCAAAGGCTATGCAACTCCTCGCATTGCTGATGAATTGATCATCGGCGTCAGTACGGTGCGCACACATGTCAAGCGCATCTATGACAAGCTCGATGTCCACAGTCGCGCCGAAGCCATCGCACGTACACGCGAATTAGGCTTAGTGTAGGGTCTGTTTACCCTGGTCAAATCTGAACTGTCAACACAACCTAATTCGCCCGCGTTCCACATTCATTTCTACGTCTGTCATATCCCCTAATTTCTCCCCTACCAATCTCCCCCACTAGAGGACGACAATCCAACCAAAGACGAATAGAATAGAGACTAGTACAATCCGGCAGAAATAAGTGGACAGATCAATGCCGAATCTACCCGTGAGGAACACCACTTATTTCTGTCTAGGTATTTACACCCAGATGTACTAGGTTGCGGTGCAATCGTGCTGGAAAGGAGTGCATGTCATGTCTGCTGTACGAACGGGAACTCAAACTCTAGCCAATGGCACATATTACCGCATTAAAGTCAAAGGTGTCCTAGAACCAGTATGGTCTGAGCGTTTGGGGGGATTGGAACTCTCCAGCTGGCAGGGGGAAACAACCCTCTCCGGTTATGTTGGTGACCAAGCTGCGTTACATGGTCTTCTCATGCAGATTCGCGATCTAGGGCTGCCGCTATTGCTGGTACAAGAAATCGACTCTGAAAACCATAGGAGAAAGGAAGCGAAAATGTCCGATTCATTCCGTCTACAACCACCCGAATTCTTGGTCAGCTGTGTGATCGCTGATGAGGTCACAGTTGATGCACTTGTGGCTAGCCTAGCGCAAACTGGGTATACAGGCGATGACGTTGTGAAGGTTCTACACGGTGAAGCTGATTTACAACGGATCGATCCCAATGGCACTTATCACGGAGGGTTTGCACGATTTATGCGGGCCTTTCAGAAGTTTACTACCGGTGTTGACGAACGTATCCTCAACGCAGTAGAAGTTACACTGACCAATGGGCAATATCTGGTCGGTGTCCTCACCGATGGCAGTGAAACCCAACGTGATGAAGTCCACCACATCATGCAAGACCACGGTGGAAAACGTATCTTTTTTGCTGGGCGTGCCACAACCCAACTCCTGAGTGGTTGGGAGATGACTTAATTCGTTTTCCGTTTATGACTATTCAGGCTATCGAGGGTTGAGCTGGTCGAAACCCGATCCGCCTTCGACCAGCTCAGGCTACCGCTGAATAGTTACTTCCGTTTTTTGTTGACCGTTTTCTGTTTTGTGTTACTCAATAACCGCTTCACCATCAACAAAAAACAGAAAACACAAAACGAAAAACAAAAAACGGCTACCCGCGACGTACCGATAAACCAAGGAGAATTCCAATGCAAAAACGACATGTCGGCAATCTCGTCATTACTGGTTTCGCCCTACTGAATATTCTGCTCTGGTTGGTCTTCCCACCACCGGATCGCTTGGAGACCAATTATACGTTACAGTTTGTTGGTGAAGTCATTGCCTCCACCGTTATGGTGCTAATTGCAATGGGGCTAGTGCTTGCTGCCCGGCTCCGCTTTCTAGAAGCCTATTTTGGTGGTCTTGATCAGATGTGGCAAACACACAAGAAGCTCTCCATCTTGGCTTTTCTGTTGCTGATTGTTCACTTCTTTAGCATCCCAAAGACTGACCAATTGCTCAACGGCAAGCCAATCGGCATGATCGCTTTTCTGGGTATGGTGATTTTGGTGTTGCTTACCGTTGCACCCCGTGTTCCCCTGATTAGCCGCGTGCTGAATCTGAACTATACGGCTTGGCGCATAGCACACAAACTGATGGGCGTCTTCTTTATCCTCGGTCTGGCACACTACATGTTAGTCGAGACGATTTCTCAGCAGACGGTTCCAGGCGCGTACATGCTGCTCTTCTCCTTGATCGGTATCATTGCCTTTATCTACCGGCAACTCTTCTCACGTATGTTCGAGCCATACCATGAATACATTGTCGAAAAGGTGAATCGGCTGAACGGTACGACAATGGAGCTTGAATTGAGACCCAAAGCAGAGCCAATCAAGTTCCAAGCGGGACAATTTGCTTATCTCTATTTCAAGGGTGGGCGTGAGTTGCGTGAACCCCACCCTTTTACGATCAGCAGTGCGCCTGATGAGGAGACTCTACGTTTTACCATCAAGGCTTGTGGAGATTGGACACGCCACATCTTTAACCATGTCGAACCAGGCATGACTGCTGCGGTTCATGGGGGCTTTGGACGCTTCAATTACAAAACTGGAGGTGAGGAGCAACTTTGGATCGCGGGTGGCATCGGTGTTACCCCTTTCCTCAGTTGGTTGCGAGAGGGGACCGGCAAGCCCAATGCCAATGTCGACTTTTTCTATGGTGTGCGCAGTGAATCAGATGCTCTCTTCCTGGATGAATTTCAAGCAGCGGATGCAGAACATGAGACCTTCCGCACAAACGTGTGCTACTCCGTCAATGATGGACATCTATCGGCAGAACAGGTTGCCGACTCGACCCAAGGCAATCTCTCTGACAAACATATTTATCTCTGTGGCTCCATTGGGATGATCGAGGGGTTTGCTGCCAAGTTCAAAGCGATGGGTGTTCCTGCGGGGCAGATTCATTATGAAGAATTTAATTTTCGGTAAACTTATGCAACAATGTCCAGTGGATAGCGCGTTCATATCAATGGCTTAGGATTAAGCATCTTTCGTCTATTCATCACCATATCGAGAACAAACCATAGAAAGGTATGGGTATCTATTAATAGCCTCAATACATGTACTCCGCAAAATCTTCTAACGGTTCATCAAAGTCATCTGCTATGATAATCCCCATATTTTTGGCACTACCAGCCTTTCGAGTCACTTTTTGGGGCTTGTCCTGTGATGTAATCTGAATCAAATCATTTGCTTGATCGATGTTCAAATACAGTTCAAGTAAATATGTCATAACTTTGCCCAATTGTTGCTGGGAAAGTCCACGGTCTTTAATTTGTTGATCTAACGATTCCGGTAATTCGAGTACTAAGTGTGACATCAGTTCCTCTTTTGTTCAATATACTTGCTTCACGCTACAGTATATCATGAACAGCTTTTATTCACATGGATGGCAGCTATGATTATGTAACATCTACCCATAGAGGGCATGGTCACAGACTAAATCTTCACCCGACCACACCTTCTGTGCCGTCCACGATTCTGCTGGTGCAGACCAGAACTCATCTGTTGGCGGCAAGCCAAGGGGCAATAATCCTGCACTACAGAGATAAAGGCTACCGGTAGAAATGTAACGTTCCCCAATGGCGGGCTGGTGTCCACAAAAACCGATGTGGAGCCAGCCCTGCGCATCAAAGGTGCCAGGTGCCTCGATCATGCGCCGGATCACGGCAGTGAGCGCGCTGCGTACTTGGGCCGGCGTAAGAGCATCGGGCAGTTGCTTGAGCAGCGCCATTTGTGCCAATGTCTGGAAGGCCCCAAAACGATAGGCCAGGGAGCGACCAATTGCTGGGAAGGTGCCTTCGGGTGAAATGAGCCGTTCCTGGATCGCGGCATACCGCTGGGAGCGGCGCAACACTGGTTCACGCATGGCCGCCCACGCCGGATTCTCATCACTCACAGCCGCTAAAATGTCGAGCAACATCGGCTGGATCACGAAGCTGTTGTAGTAATCCCAATGAAAATCGGGGCCATCGCCGTAAAGACCATCACCTTTGTACCACTGCTCGTGTTGGCGCAAAGCATAGTCAATCCGCATGGCATCCCAATCCGCGCCGATCTTGTAGAGAGCAGCTTCGACTGTGGCAGCAAAAAGCAACCAGTTGTTAAAGTGGGGTAAACATTGGCGGCTGGAGCGCAGCGCGGCAATCAGATTGGCTTGGGCCTCGCCATCTAACAGGATCCACAACTCGTTGGGCGTACGCAAGATGGCCTGTGCCAAAAACGCCGTATCGACCACCGGTTGCCGTCCCTTGCTGAAGTTGAGATAACCTGGTGACATGGGATCGGTGCTGGCATGGAGCGTGGCCCGTGCCAACCCTGCAAACTCGGCACGTAGTTTCTCTTCATCACCGGGTAAGTCGGTCAGCGCCAGCCACGGCGCGATGCCACAGAGCAGACGCCCCACCGCTTCCAAGTGGGTGAATTCTCTGCGTTCCTGGATTGAGTCACTGCTTTCGATGGGCATGCGTTGCTTTAATTCACCACTTGCGCCAGCTTCTAACACTGGTCTCGCAATGCGTTCTACTACCTGAAGCCAGTAAGTTCGATCAGAAGCAGTCATCTATCTTGTCCTTGCTGTACTATAGAATTGTGTGGAATAGATAGGTCATACACTATACGCGCGTGGGGGCATGGCGTGCGGCGGGCGAGATTCTGTTAAATGTCATCTGCGAAATTCGCCCGCATGGCGTGCCCGATTTGCCCTGACATAATGTATGTGTGAGACAGATGGGCACGCCATCGGGCGGAAGAGGATTTCGCTGGTGGAAACAATATTCTCAGCCGTCCGACAGCGAGCCCCTATGCATTATCATCATGTCCAATCACCTAATTACCAACATCCAGGCAACACATCCCGCTCCATCTCGATCAATTCGCGGATAATCGCATCGGCATCGGCGATGGAATTAACTAGGGGATCGGTGAGCATGGCACGGCGCAGCAACGCCACATCGCACTTGGCGACGGCCTCGGCGGTGAGTTCGTGGGTGTCGAGGACGATCTCCTGCATGCCACGCAATCCTCGTGGCATCTCGCCCACTGGGCGGGGACGGGGGCCATCCATATCAATGTCACAGAGCAGTTCGAGAAAGGCATCATCGGCCATGTTGGTGACAGCCCCACGGTTGGGTGTGTTGACGTAGAACGGTTTGCCCAAATTGCCGACCATATTCTCGATGATGTCGGTGGCGTGATCGGGGCCAAAGGTCTCCATATAGGAGGCAATCGCCGTGCGGCCACTCACAAAATCGTCGACCTGATTCCACATGGCTTCATGGCGATCATAGCGATCTTCGGTCTCCCAAATCTTGAGCGGTGGCACAATCTCCGGCAATGTACCCAAGCCTTGATAGTAGGCGACATACTCTTTGGTATGCGAGACACAGACCGGCACGCGGCCAAAGACTTCATAGAGTTGATAGGCAATGGTGTTGTTGTGGAGCGCCTTGGCTCCAATGTCCCCGCCCGTATCTTCGGTGGCCGCTTCTTGGCGCAGCCATTCGGCGATCTTGGGCATGACATCCTTGCCCTCATAGTCGGCTTTCAGCATCCACGTGAAATGGTTGACACCAGCAATGCGCATGTCGAACTTCTCATCGATAGCGGTATCGTAGCCCACGTCGTCTTTGACTAGCCCGGCACGCAATGCATAACGTCGTTTGATGTGCGGCATGTGGAGGCTATCACAAAGCGCAAAACTCTTGAGATGGGGAGCATAACGCGCCAGACCCATGCCATGTACCGTCGATGGGTTGATGTAGTTGATCACCCACGCGTTGGGGCAAAGGCGCTCAATGTCCTTGGCACAGTCGAGGATTAACGGGAATTCGCGCATGGCACGGAAGACACCGCCAGGGCCAATCGTGTCCCCAGAACACATGCGGATGCCGTACTTCTCGGAAATCGCACAATCGATCCCCCGATACTTCACTGTGTCTCGTGCAAAACTCAGCACAACAAAATCTGCGCCGGATAAGACATCTTTCCAGTCGTTTGCTGCCTCAACTTGGAGCGACACGCCCGTTTCGGCCACCACCATATTGGCCATTGTCGCCATTTGATCGAGCCGTTTGCTATCGGTATCAACCAGCGCGAGCGTGCCATGATTGAGGTGGGGCGAATGGACCATCTGCCAAATTGCCTGACGCCCAAAGAAGAGACTCCCCGCACCGATGACAACGATTTTGGGATGTTGGGTTGTTGAATTGCTCATGCGTTGTGATGCTTTCTGTTTTGGTGTGGCGTAATGCATGTTGCGTATTGCGACTACAGGTTGAACTATCTATATGGCCCAGTCCGTCCACATATCGGCATGGGGCGGGATATCCTGCAACTGCTCCAAATCCTTGCGGCGGAAATCGTAGAGAACCGCTTGGCGGATGTTCCGTGAACGATTGTGGCCAGCCGAGTGGGCGAGACGATGGTGCCAGAAGACAACATCACCCGCATCACCATGACAATCGATGTGCGGCTCTTCTTGCATCGCTTTGACAATCGCTTGGGCTTCCGGCTTGGGATTGAAGGTGTGTTGGGTCTCAAAGGCTGGGTAAAAGCGGCGATGCGACCCAGGCCAGACTGCAAAGCCACCACCATTGGGAACGACTTTGTCGATATAGGCCACCACGCCGAGATGAAAGGGATGTTGATCCACATGAAAGCGATAAGGTCGTTCGGGCAGGTTACCTTCCGGCAAAATGCAATAGATACCCCGTACCCGTTCTGGTACTAGTAGGTTGCCAACCCCCATCAGTTGCTCGGCAATTGCCCAAACGGACGGATTCAGCGGCAAAAGCTCTTTCATCCAGGCTTCACTCCCCGGCGTACGATATTTCCACGTGTACTCGCGGCGGACAGATGCTTTGTCCTCGGATTCTTCTTGGAAAGGACCGATCCAACTAGCGGGATCATCACGCCTCAGTTCCGCGGGCGCACCCGCCCACAGCGCCTCCCGTGCCTGCGTCATCAGCTCCGGATCCAGGATCCCCCGCTTGATTACATACCCTTGTTCCTTGAAAAACGCTACTTCTTCTGCTGTAAGCTGGCTCATCCACATCGCTCCTTCTTTGCAAACACAATCCCAACCAGAACCCTCCGCCCTAGGTAACAAGGTTTACGTTTTATTCTTTCCCTGTTATTCTTCTGTCTCTGGAATCGTCGCCGGATGATTCCAACTCTTCGACCGAATCACATCCCGCAGCGCGTCCTCATAGAAATTGAGATTCATGTTGATCGCAGCCAGCGCCATGCGCAGGATATCCTCGTCATAAGCCTTTTGTCCATTGCGATTGAGTTCGCGGCGCAAATCATTGAGGTTGCAGGATAGATGACGGGAGCGCCCGGTTTTGCGTTGGATGATATTGACACCCGCTTCGGCCAGCCGAATTGACAACTCTTGGATCTGCATGGGATTCAGATTGGAGACAGTATCGGGTGCCTCCTGAAATTCGGCGTAAATATCATTGGCCAATTCGGCTTCTAGCCAAGCTTCCCAGGTACGGCTTGATGAATCGGCAAAGAAGCGTTCTTGGGGGATCGTCTGGTATTCATCCGCTTCCGAATCGTCCGATCCGCGCCAACCCGTCTCGCTTGATCCTGGCGTGAGTTCATCGGGCAGGAAGTTGCCAGCCACCACACGCACTGCATAGAGTGTGATCACGCCAAAGATCGTCCCCAAGAGTGTTGCCTCAAAGAGTGACAAGGTAGGGAGAGCCCACCGCAACAGCACGCCAAGACCAAAGGCAATGGCACTGACCAACGCAAAGCCTAGCCCCAGTACGATCAAGACAATTAGCAAAACTAAAATAACAATCAAGATAGTTGTGATAATGTTTCTCATTGGAGATTCTAGCTTTGTGCCGTTAATGGTCCCACTGGCGCGACTCGCAGGATGGGATAGTGTGAATTGGCCAAAGAATGGTCGCCCGTAGTATGAATGCGTTGCCACATCGTCGTGGCGAGTTGGTTGAGCGGTTCCTGGTATTCAGGCAACTTGGCCAGATTATTAAGTTCATACGGATCTTGTTGCAGATTGTATAACTCGTCAAAATCAAAGCCATTGAAGACATATTTCCAATCCCCATCCCACAACACACGTTGGGTGAGGATCATCCGCCCACCAAAGTATTCAGCAAAGCCCTGCTGAAACTCTGTGGTCGCCGTTGGGGCAGTCAGCACAGAGGTAAAGGAGCGGGAATCAGTGTTGCTAATGGATGTACTCGTTGTGAAATCCAGTAAGGTGGGACAGAGATCGTGCAATCCAACGCGGGCATCGCTTGTTGTTCCTTGGGCAATATCTGGCCCTGCCATAACCAATGGGATGTTGTAGACCTCTTCTGCTGCACAAAAATTCTTGCAGTAGAGACCGTGAGAGCCAAGCAATTCGCCGTGATCAGATGTCAGCACGATGATCGTATTGTCGAGTTGACCGGCAGCTTCCAAGCGGTCGATGAGACGGCCAAATTGGGCGTCGATCTCGGTGATCATCCCATAGTAACAAGCCATTGCCTCACGCCGCTGCCGATCTGTCCAATGTTCCCAAACACGGGCCGCTTTGCGATAGATCCCTGGCCGGTCCGCCAAATTGTCATGCACATTGGGTGCTAGTTCGAGCGCGTCCACATCGTAATGCGCAAAGGCCTCCTCGCCGCAGATAAAGGGATCATGTGGCTCCAACACGCTGACAAAACAACACCAGGGATCATTCTGTTCTATCACCTCGTCGAGGAAGTCGATAGCCATTGCAGTGCGTACGCCAAGGCCGCGTCTTTCCGGTGGTACGCTGGTGACACCATAAAATCGTGTGGGGCGGTAGCCAGGTTGCTGATCGAGAAACTCTTCGAGCGAGTACGTTGCTTCCTCTTGTGATGCTTGCAGTTCCGCCGTCTTTTCCGCCAAAAGGGCACTGCCTTCTGCTCCATTGACCTGCCAGCCAAATTGCTCTAGATTGCTAGAACGTTCCACATGCCACTTCCCAAAGTAGCCGGTGCGATAGCCATTTTCGACCAGCCGTTGTGCCCAATGGGGGTGTTCCGTCCGCAGCACTGCTTGGTCGGGATCAACGGTGTGGGTGACGTAGAGAACACCGTGGTTGTGGGGCAACAGACCAGTCATGAGACTAGCACGGGCGGGGGAGCAGACGGCGTTCGGTGTGTAAGCTCTGGTAAACCGTATCCCACGTGCCGCTAGGCGATCAAAATTAGGTGTGTGACAGGGATGCGTAGGATCAAGCACCCGCCCCTGCATCTGATCCGTCATCAGGAAGAGAATGTTCGGTTTCGTCGATGGTGATGAAGGCACGCGCTAACCTCATTTCCGTAGAATTGAAGGGGATTTCTGGTGAACTATCGTAATCGACCAAGTATTCATAACCAAGTAACCCATAGGTTGCCACAAATGCTGCTTGCAAGTCGAGCAGGATATCGGCATCTTCGGGAAGGAGCGGAATGGGAATCGTTGTCGAATTATCCGGTTCCCCTTGTGATTGCCAGTACATAGCGTTCAACAGGCAGCGCCGCATATTTGGGGCGCAGTTGGGGTGCAATCTGTCGCACGATCTCTGCTGCCAACGTAAAATGTAATGTTGTCCAGAGCGATCCCTATTTAGAGGGAACCATGCCAGGGAATGGGGAGGACATGAGCTTCGCACCTTATCGTTTACGCGCCAACATAATACCATCGCCAATGGGTACGAGGCTCACATCGACGCGATCATCTTTGTGCATGGCGCGGTTGAGTTTGCGAATGGCCTTCGTGTCCTCGTCTTGGCGTTCAGTATCAATGACACCGCCCCCCCAAAGCACGTTATCAACCGCAATCAACCCGCCGCGACGTACCAACTTCATTGCCTCTTCATAGTAGGTCAGATAATTATTTTTATCTGCGTCAATAAAGGCAAAGTCAAAGGTGCCATGATTGGTTTCATCCGCCGTGAGTTCCGCCAGCGTATCGACAGCGGGGGCGAGGCGTAGATCAATCTTGTGTTGCATACCGGCGGCGTGCCAGTAGCGGCGGGCAATTGACGTATATTCCTCACTCACATCACAGGCAATGATCTGGCCATCGTCGGGTAAAACAAGTGCAACGGAAAGAGAACTGTAGCCGGTAAAGACGCCAACTTCCAGTGTGCGTTTCGCGCCCAACAATTTGATCAACAGACGAAAGAACTGACCTTGATCGGGGGAGATTTGCATTCCTCCGCCTTCCATCGTAGCTGTCTCTTCACGCAATTTCGTCAAAAGCTCTGGCTCGCGTAAGGAGACAGCCAGCAGGTAATCGTAGAGTGGTTCGGTAACTTGGATTGTCCCTTTGGACATGAAGATGCTCCGGTTTCTAGTTATTCGAAAATTTCATTAAGTGGGAGGCGAATATTTAGTTTGTCATCAATGACATCGCCTTGGCTGTAACTCTGGTGCGTTGCCAATTCTGTGTAAACGGCAACAATCTCGGTGGTTGGATCGACGAGCCAACAAGATTGGACGCCAAGGGCAAAGTATACTTCAAACGTCTCTAAAATATCGATGGCTGCTTGCCTTGGGGAGAGAATCTCAATGGCCAATAACGGCATTTCATCCATCTTCAAAATATCGTAGGGACGACTTAACCCGCGTTTGGGATAGATACAAACATCTGGTTTGATTTCGTTGCGACTCGTGTCAAATTTTTCAACATCCAAACTCAGCTCGACGAAAACGGAATAACTACCCAAGGTTTTGAAAAGATGAGCAAGATTGGCTTGGATTGCAGAATGGTTGTGCGATCCCACTTCATTTTCCTTATCTATTTGGTTAATGCCTTCTGCTTCAAACAACGTGAGTTCACTCATGGCGACTCCTTGTTCAGATCATACTCCACTAAATGCGGAGAATCCACCATCAATCGGTACGACAATTCCCGTGACAAATTTTGCGGCATCGCTGGCCAACCAGACCGCGGCACCAATCAGTTCATCCGGTTCACCAAAGCGAGCCATTGGCGTGTGATCAACGATCGTTTGCCCGCGGGATGAGAGCGAATCATCTTCGTTGAGCAGGAAGCCACGGTTCTGTTCGCCAATGAAGAAGCCAGGGGCAATCGCATTGACGCGGACACCCTCCCCATATTTGAGCGCAAATTCTACAGCTAACCAACGGGTGAAATTGTCGATGGCTGCCTTGGCCGCGGAGTAGCCGATCACGCGGGTCAAGGCCCGCTCGGATGCCATGGAGGAGATGTTAATGATACTACCCCGCTTGGCCTCTGCCATTGCCTCGCCAAAGACTTGGGATGGCAGCAGCGAGCCGATGAGGTTGAGATCGAGCATCTTCTGAAAGGCTGCTTGCTGCATGTTGAAAAAAGTCACATCGTTAAAGACAACAGCATCGGGCGAATTGCCACCTGCCGCATTAATGAGGATATCAATATGTCCCCACTGGTCTAACACTTGCTGACGCGCTGTCTCTAGCTGATCCCGTTGCAACACATCGGCAGGGAGGGGCATGGCCACGCCCCCATCCGCCGCAATGCCCTGGGCGACCTCAGCAGCACGTTCGGCACGCCGTCCCAAAATGGCGACTTTGGCACCAGCCGCCGCCAATCCGTGTGCCATTGCACCACCGAGTACGCCAGTCGCACCGGTAACAATCGCAACACGATCTTGCAGGGAAAAGAGGGATGTAAGTTGTTCCGAAGTAATCATTCTATTGATCTTTCGTTGTTCTGCTTCAACTCATCAGACCGTATAAGGATTGGACAGAATTTACAAGATTCACGAGATTTTTCACTACTGCATATGAATCTACTCAATCCTGTAAATCTTGTAAATCTTGTCAAAATTCGAATCCCTATAATGTCTATCTATATAGGCAGAATGTTGCTGTTGAGTTTCTTATTGTACCACGAGTTGGTAGGATAGGTAAGGGCTAGAATTTATGGGTGCGTCCCATTTTCTAGGCTTGCAGAGAAGGACTCACTGAAGCGTCCGCCGCAATGCCAAAAATGTGGTACGCACCCGAAATTATATTATTTTGATTAACCACAGGTTGTGATAACCATCAACTACACCATTCCATCCTGGTGAGATAACCACCGTCGCATCATATTGAAAGACGAGTGCAGGCCCATCAATCTGATTGCCTGCGTGTAATTTTCCCCGCTGATAACAGGTGACCATCGTTGGTTGGTCGTTGTCAAACCAAACCGCTTTGTCCGCCAACTGTGCATCATGGGCATCTGGTTCGCTCAATTCTTCCTGTGGTAACTCTGGCGTGGCTCCTGGCCCACTGCCATGCACGCGTAACGTCACGATCTGCACTTGTTCTTCACGCATGGCATAGCCATAGCGCTGTTCATGTGCCGTGTGAAACGCTGCCACCGCTTCCTGCAAAGCTGCTTGATCCTGTACTTGTTGGTTATCAGGATTGGTTTCTTTGGTTGGTGTCAGTGCAAAAGGAACAGTCAATTCATAGCTCTGCCCTTGATAGCGGACATCAAGCGCTGCGCCAATTGTCGGTTTGGTAATTCCCTCTTCGTGCAAAACAGTGCGGACTTTCTCTGACAGTTCAGTAAAGAGGACACGCAATGGCTGTACATCCACCACTAGCTCATCCGCACTCTGCAAAACCGATTGTGAGGCATCGTTGGCTATATCTGCCACCAACATGCCATACGCGCTGAGAACACCGGGAAAGAGGGGGATGAGAATCCGCTCGATGCTGAGGGCATCGGCAAGGTCACAGGCATGAAGTGCGCCTGCGCCACCGAAAGGCACCAGCGTAAATTGGCGTGGATCATAGCCCCGTTCCACCGAGACGCGGCGCAACGCCCGTTCCATGCTGGCATTGACCACCTGAATCACCCCTAAAGCCGTCGCTTCCGTACTCAATTCCAATTGCTGGCCGAGTTTACTCAATGCACGACGTGCGCCATCGACATCTAGTGTGACATCGCCACTGCCACCGAGGAAACCACCTGGATCGAGGCGCCCCAATAGCAGATTGGCGTCAGTAACCGTCGGTTCCGTGCCACCGCGTCCATAACAGACAGGGCCCGGCACTGCACCAGCACTGCGTGGCCCCACCCGCAATCCGCCACCGGCATCTACGTAGGCAATGCTGCCGCCACCGGCACCGACCGTATGGATATCAATGACGGGCAACCGTAGGGGCAGATTTGTGATCATGCTCTCGGCCGTCGTTGGAATGACACCGGGACAGAGCGCTACATCGCTGCTGGTGCCACCCATATCGAAGGTGATGAGTTGGGGAGACGGGAGTTGGGAGATGGGAGACGGAAGTTGGGGGTCAGAAGTTGAGAGATGAGGTAAGGATGCTTGCTTGGCAATGGCGAAGGCACCGACGACACCGCCGGCAGGCCCACTGAGGACAAGGCGGGCTGCTTGATCGGCGGCTTGTGCCAGACCAATGGCACCCCCGTTCGATTGCATGATGCGGAGCGTGTTGCGCGCCCCAGGGGCTCTTGCGGGTGGCGTGTTGCGTGTCCCCTCCCCCCGTGCATCCCGCTCTCCCATTTCCCTGTCTTCCTGTCTAGCATCTCCTGTCTCCCTGTCTAGCATCTCCTGTCTCCCTGTCTCCCGTCTCCCCGCTAACGCCTCTTCCAACCGAGCGAGATAACGGCTGACCAACGGCTGAACGTAAGCATTGATCACCGTTGTGGCAGTGCGCTCAAATTCGCGGTATTCGGGGAGGATGTCACTGCTGAGGGAGATCGGCAGATCGGGGAGCTGTTGCCGGATGATGGCGGCGGCGCGTTGTTCGTGAATTGGGTTGAGGAAGGAAAAGAGAAAAATAATGGCTAGACTTTCCACTTGTTCTGCTTGGAGTTGCGTGGCAATACGTGCGACGGCAGCTTCATCCAACGGTGTTAGAACGATACCAGAGGCGTCGATGCGTTCTGGCACCTCTAGCCGTAATTCTTCTGGCACCAATGATGGTGGACGTCGCTGGCTCAAACGATAGAGATGGGGGCGATTTTGTCGACCAATCAACAACACATCAGCGAACCCCTCTGTTGTGAGAAGCGCGGTCTTGGCACCACGCCGTTCCAGCAGCGCGTTCGTTGCCACCGTCATCCCGTGGACAATCTCCGCTTCCCCTATCCCCAACTCGTGTAAGCCCGTTACAATGGCACGGCTCTGATCATCGGGTGTGGTCGAAACTTTGTGGATCCGTAATTGCCCCGCTTCGATGACCACAAAGTCCGTAAAGGTGCCGCCAACATCGATCCCAACCAATGTGCGCTCCTGTTGTGGCGACTTCTCTTCCTGCATCCTTTTATCCCTTCCGTCCTTTGTCTGTATGGTGAGGTCCTCGTAGGGGCATGAGATCTCGTGCCCCTACGAGGACACACAATCGAATTTACCTGATACTACATGTATTAGCCAAAGCGTTCAACTGCAAAGCGTCGTATACGTTCACATGCCTCGATCAGCCGATCTTCGGAAGCGACGAGGCTGAAGCGCAGATAGCCCTGAAGATTTGGGCCAAATGCATCACCAGGAAGTAGTGCCACGTGGGCCTCTTCACAGAGCTGGTCAGCAAAATCCATGGAGGGAAGGCCGCTTTTCCGCACGTCAAGGAGCGTGTAGATACTGCCCTCGGTCTCACGGCAACGGATACCGGGCACACCGGTCAACATATCCGCCACAACTTCTACCCGGCGGTGGTAGGCTGCACGCATTTCGGCGGCCTCAGCAATCTCGCACGTCAGTGCTACAACTGCACCATCCTGGATGAACCCTGTGCCACTAAAAGACATGACCATGAGCAGACGGGTGGCATACTCAATGAACGCGGTCGGTCCAACCAGCCAGCCCAAGCGCCAACCAGTCATGGCGTATGATTTGGAGAGGCTAGAGATGGTAACAGCACGATCTGCGATTGCAGGGATGGCTGCTGGGCTGGTATGGGGGTGGGTATAAGTAAAATAACTGTAAACTTCGTCGGTAATCAACCAAAGATCATGTTCGCGTGCAAGCGCAGCAAGCGCTTCTACTTCATCACGCGTAAGTACAGTACCCGTGGGGTTGTGCGGTGTGTTCAAGAGTATCGCTCGCGTCTTTGGCGTAATGGCGGCGGCAACATCACTGGGGTCGAGATGGAAATTGCGTTCTTCCCGTAATGAGACATAGACTGGTGTCGCGCCAGTTGCGCCAATCGTCGGTGGATAGGTGCTGTAGACTGGATCAAACAGAATGACTTCATCACCAGGTTGCAGCGTACACATTGCCGCGACATAAAGCCCGGCTTGTGCCCCCTGTACGACAACGACATTCTGTGCATCGACAGATTGTCCGGTCGTTTGCCTGTGATGGGCAGCAATTGCCTCACGTAAATTTATCTCGCCAGCAACCGGTGTGTAATGGGTATGCCCGCTTTGTAAGCTCTGAATGGTTGCGTCAACAATCGCGAGTGGCGTGTCAAAATCGGGGTCACCGATGGTGAGAAGGATCACATCTGCACCTTGCTCGATCAAACCGCAGGCCTTACCGTGAACACTCCACCCATCATACCCTTGGCCAACCAGTCGGTTGACTACATCTGCATAATAATTCATAAAAATACCTCATTGTTTCCTCAGTCAATCAGGAAAATTGACTGAGAAATTTCATTTAGCCGCAAAAACACAAAACAGACAGAAAGATTGACAGGAGAAGAATTTTTGTGATTTCTCTGTTTCTGTGGTGATTCCTTACATTTGTCAGTTAATCAGGTCAATTTTCTCAGTCACCTGTGATCAATGGCAAGTAGATCGGGAAACCAGGTGCGGTCTCGCGCCATGCGGTTACTGGCGCGCTGCTGACAGTGACACTGCCAAGGGACGGTGATATCACTTTGACAAAGGCGATTGCCGCATCCGGTTTGTTGAGCGTAATCGTCACCAAGGGACCGTCGGGCAGTGCTGCGAGCGGTGCCGTGCTATCGACAATGGCCACATCAAGCCGCCCTGCTTGCCACGGGTCAGGTGTCGAACCCGTTCTGCCCCCCGTGCCAAGTGGCTGAATGTGGCTTCCACGCCATTATTTATTGCCTGGGATAATAGTCTTGATAAGGATTAGTCTTGATAAGGATCGGATGAACGCTCTCAAGGGACGCCAGCCCCGCCCTGTCCTGAAAAGGTGAATCCTTACTAATGTCTATACATTTCCATCTGCGATTTGATTTGGCTTTTTCACGTTGAGATTGTAGCACAGCGACTGATTGCTTGGTAATCAGTCGCTGTGCACATTTTCATCTAGGCGTGTTTGCAGTATATAATAAAGTAAAGATAGCACGATTTCATTCCCCACTCATACACGCACTATTGACACTTCTCTTGGACAAACGCTGGCCACACGCAAACAGTCCTGCGGACAGCAACCGATTTAGGAACAGGAATCTCATTACCCGACAAAGTGTGTCCACCTGCCGGGTAACAAGAACAGGAGTCAAATAACTTGGTGATGCGGAGCAAGCACCCCGTGTGTGGGCTTCAGGCCAATGCACAAGTTATTGATAGCTCATTCTTAACCACAAACCAGTAGATAACTCAAGTTGCTACCTACCATCTGCACAGTGGGGTGGCTGATCAAATTGAGCCGCTTACCACAAGACGGGGAGCAACTTGGATTAGATAAACAAATTCACATAGAACAAATCTGTAGGAGAAATATGTACTTATGAAAAAACAAAGTCGGCTCTGGTCGTTGATCAGCGTTTTGTTGGCTGTGGCGTTGTTCACCGCCGCCTGTGAAGCCCCTGCTGCGACGAATGAAGGAGGAGATCCCACTGCCGCAGCAGATGACGCTACTAGCAGTGATGTACCGGCCTCTTCACTCAAGATCGGTCTGGTAACCGATGTGGGTCGTGTCAATGACCGCAGCTTCAATCAATCCGCCTGGGAAGGTGTATTGCAAGCTTGTAACGAGCTTGGCTTGGAAGAAGGCGAAGATTGCCGCTTTATTGAAACACAAGACCCCGCCGATTATGGCGACAACATCCAGCAATTTATTGATGGTGGCTTCAATTTGATCGTCAGTGTTGGATTTGCCCTCGGTGAGGCAACTGCGACGGCTGCCTCAGAAAACCCCGATATTCTCTTCATCGGTGTTGACCAATTCCAGATGGAAGCGTTGCCCAATTTGGCGGGGCTCGTCTTTAACGAAGATCAATCTGGCTTCCTCGCTGGCGCGTTGGCCGCGCAACTTTCCACCACGGGCAAAATTGCCTCGGTTTTGGGTACTGATCTGGTGCCGCCAGTGGTTGCGTTTGGACAGGGGTTTGAATTTGGAGCTCAATACATCAACCCAGAGATTGAGGTGATTAGCACCTATCATCCGGGTGGTTTGGATATAGCCTTTGTCGATCCAGAGTGGGGTGCCAACACGGCACGTCAAGCCCTTGATCAGGGAGCTGATGTGATCTTTGGTGCTGGTGGTACTACTGGTAATGGTGCGCTACAGGAAGTTGCTGGGGCAGAAGGTGCAGGTACAGATGTCTTCTGCATCGGCGTAGATACGGATCAATGGGAGACACTTCCGGCTGCACATGGCTGCTTGGTCTCTAGCGCCATGAAATTGATCACTCCTGGCGTCGTTGATTTGGCAATGATGGCGAATGAAGGCAATTTCCCCAGTGGTAACTTCTTCGGTGGTGCCGGTCTTGCACCTTTCCATGACTTTGAAGATACCGTTCCACAGGAGATCAAAGATCAGCTCAACGAGATCGATGCCGCGCTCAAAGACGGTAGCTTGGAGACAGGCTACAATCCAGGTTAAAAGAGTTCACGTAGCAGGTAGCAGGTAGCAGGTGGCAGAGTCTCTCGCAAAGATGAAGAGTAGCCCCCTTGTCCCATGGGATAAGGTATATTGCTACCACAGAACGTTCCGCTTGCTACCTGCTACCTGCCACTTGCATACCTGCTACTTTTCCAAACCCTCCCTTCCATATACATTGAGCAAAAACAGATGAATGTTCGGTTTCTTCAAGGATTGGGACGGACACTGTTGATCCCAACTCTGGCGTTGTTAGCTGCACTCATTCTAGGTGCAATGATCATGCTACTCTCTGGTGATAATCCACTGGAAGCTTATCAGGGACTCTTCACCGGTGCCTTTGGCAGTGCCCGTGGTTGGTCCAGCACCATCCGCAAGATGGTCCCCTTATTATTGACCGGTCTTGCCGTTGCCATACCTCTCCACGCAGGTCTCCTCAATATCGGTGCATCGGGACAATTTCTCATGGGGACATTGGCCGCGGTTGCCGTGGGAATCAGCTTTGAAGGGTTACCTTTGATTGTGCATCTGCCACTTGCAATTATTGCGGGGATTCTCGGCGGGTTGGCTTGGGGTGCTATTCCCGGATTGCTTAAGGTCTACACGGGCGCGCACGAAGTGATCGTTACGATCATGCTCAATTATGTAGCCGCATTGATCGCGGGGTGGACAGTTTACGCTGGGGGAACACAAGGACAAACCCCAGGCCCGCTCTGGGATCGCACGGCACGGGCGGTCTCTGAGACGCCCGATGTGCTGGAAAGTGCCCGTTTGCCACTGCTCCTGGGTCCGCCCTATCGCATTCATTTTGGCTTGATACTGGCATTATTGGCTGCACTACTCATGTGGTGGCTCATCTACAAAACCATTGTTGGCTTCGAGATCCGTACGGTGGGACAAAATTTGCGCGCGGCACGTTATGCGGGGATGCGTGTCAATTGGACAATTGTGCTGACGATGATGATCGCCGGTGGGTTGGCGGGGTTGGCCGGCGCGATTGAAACGTTGGGTGTCAACTACAAATTTGCACCGGAGTTTACCGGCTCCGTTGGCTTCGATGGCATCACCGTTGCTTTGTTGGGACAGACACACCCACTCGGGGTCACCATCGCCTCCTTTCTCTTTGGCGCGCTCGATGCTGGCGGTTCCCGCATGCAATTTGATTCAGGCGTCTCCGCCGATATTATTCAGGTGATTCAAGCCCTGGTGCTCGCCTTTGTGGCCGCGCCGCTGTTGACGCGCATGATCTTCCGTCTGCGTAAACCGGCGGAGGGAGTGGAGACGGTACCCACAGTTAGCTGGGGCAGTTAATCGAGCATGGCCTCCATCAATACCTTTGACCGTTCGCTCAAGGTAATTGCGCGGAATCATGCCGATCTCTTCTTGCAATTGGTGTTACCAGGGGTACCACTGACATTGGTGAATCAACCAGAAAACGTCGAATTGTCGCTGCCCGTACAGCCGGTAGATTTCGTTCATCGTATTCTGCATCAAGAGCAAGAACAGTTGCTACACCTTGAATTTCAGTTGGATCATTTTGCAGATTTTCCATGGCGTATGTGTCATCTACATGGCGGATTGACGCAACAGTTTAAGCTACCAGTCTTATCATTTGCCATCTGCCTGCGCTATCGCCAGGCACCGACCCCCAATGAGTACACGGCTCAAATAGGTGAGCGAGTTGTTAACCGGTTTTCTTATCCCGTTATCAAGTTGTGGGACTATGCCGATCAGATTCGGAGTGGGCAACTGCGTGAACTGGCACCACTGTTGGTGATGTTAGAAGAAGAGCCGGATGAGGGGACATTACAGATCGAGCGCGAGTTGATTCTCGCTGAGCCCGATCCGGCAAAACGTGGTGATTTGCTGGCTATTGCCTTGACATTTGCCGCACGTCACTTTGACCGTGAGTTTTTGTGGCGTTTGTTTCGAGAGGAGTTGGTACAGATGGAACATGCATCCATAATTGACGAGTGGTTGGATGAGGCTGTGCAAAAGGCAGTTCTAGAGGCTCAGCGTGAAGCGCACCAAGAGACTAGGCGCCAGTTACAGGGACGCGCAATTGCCTGTATTATCCGTGTCCTGACAATCCGATTTTCGATATCTGAAATGCAGAAAGCGGCCATTGTAGAAAAACTAAATCAGATTGATGATCTTTCCCTATTGGATACCGTAGAAGAACGTGCATTACAGTCGTTCACCTTTGCGAATTTTGAGACAACCTTGGACACCTTGCTACCAATCCAACCAACCAACGGATCGATACAATGAGCCGAAGTGGATTCTTCCAAAGAACAGCGATCATCGCCACCGTGGTCGCCATTGCCGTGGTGGTGATGGCGATTCTTGTCAACACCACTACCTTAGGCGAAGAGCGCCCCTGGTTGCGGATTCTTTTTGGTATTAGCGCGCTTAACTTTACGCTGCGGGCCACTGTCCCCTTGATCTTGGGGTCGCTCAGTGGGATTCTCTGTGAACGATCTGGGATCATCAACATTGGCATTGAGGGGATGATGTTGGCTGGGGCGTTTGCCGCTTTTGTCGCCAAGGTTGCCACCAATGATTGGCCCTTGTGGTTGAGCCTCTGCTTTGCCGTCCTGATTGCACTTCTGGTGGGCGGAGCAATGGGCTGGATTCACGCTTTGTTCTCCATCCGTTTCCGCATGGATCAGATAATCTCGGGGACTGTCATCATTATTTTGGCAGCTGGTTTCTCCTCCTATCTCTTTGAACGCGATGCTGTGGCCATCGGCAAATTTACCAATATCCGCATTCCCTTGCTTGCCGATATCCCCGTGGTTGGCCGCGTCCTCTTCGACAATCCGCCCATTACTTATCTGGCCTTGATTCTGGTCGTCGTGGTGCATGTGGCACTCTTCTATACGCGTTGGGGCTTGCGTACCCGGGCCGTGGGGGAACATCCACGTGCTGCCGATACAGTTGGCATCAATGTGAACCTATATCGCTATGTTAACACGAGTATCGGTGGCATGTTGGCCGGATTGGCCGGTGGCTTTCTCGTCCTAGAAGCCGTAGGGCAATTTAGCGAGGGCATGACTTCTGGACGTGGCTTTATCTCACTCGCTGCCATGATCTTTGGCAACTGGAATCCCTTTGGCGCGCTCAGCGCGGCGCTGCTCTTTGGCTATACCCAAGCGCTGCAAAATGAACTGTTGTTGGCTGGGATCAATCGCTTTGGCCTTCCTCTTATTGGCGAGATCAATGTCCCACGACAATTTATTAGTATGATCCCGTATGTAGTAACGATTGTTGCTGTCTCTGGGTTGGTTGGGCGTGTGCGACCACCGGCGGCTGAGGGCAAGGTTTATGAGACCGAGGGGCATTGAGCCAGCATACAAATGGTATGTGATGGAGAAAAATATGACGTTAATCGAAGTGTTACCATCAATTAAACAGCTATCTGCTTTAGAGAAAATACGCCTGATCCGAATTTTATCTGAAGAATTGGATGTACTGGACGATATTGCGCCATTTGAACTTGGAAAAATTTATCACTTGCCGACACCTTATGGCGTTTATGGTGCGGGTAAAATTCAGATGGAATCGATGGCAGCTTTTGACAAGACGGAAGTAGATAATGCGTCGTAGTTATACGCCCGCGAATACTGGTCAAGCAGAATTCGATAGCTTCCCGCATTTATCATTTCTGTTGATTCACAATCACAGATCGACAGACGTCACTGCACTGATTGATAGTGGTGCCACTGTCAATGTTTTACCTTACACTGCCGGTGTTAATTTAGGTGCCACATGGGATCAACAAAATGCAATTATACCGTTGACAGGTAATCTAAGTAATCAACTTCCAATTCCGTTTTTTGCAATGGCCGTAGTAGAGGGCTTTGAACCAGTAAGATTAGCGTTTGCTTGGGTGCAATCAGACAATGTACCGGTGATTTTGGGACAAACCAATTTCTTTATGGAATTTGATGTCTGTTTTACCGCACCGATTATGAATTTGAAATCACGCGGAGACTAAAATCGCCATGATGAGTGAAATACCGGTACTAGAAATTCGTAATATCTCCAAGCACTTCCCCGGCGTCATCGCCAACGACAACGTCAATCTGTCCCTGCACCGCGGCGAAATCCTGGCGCTACTCGGTGAGAATGGCGCGGGCAAATCGACGTTGATGAACATCATCTATGGTCTCTACCAACCGACCTCGGGCGAGATCATCGTCGATGGGAACCCTGTCGTCATGGAGAATCCCAACGATGCGATTGCGTTGGGCATTGGCATGGTGCATCAACACTTTCAACTGGTGCCTGTAATGACCGTGGCGGAAAATATTATGTTGGGGAGCGAGACAACTAACAATGGTTTTCTCGCCACACGCACCGTGGCCAACCGTATCACAGAACTCTCCCATCGCTACAATTTGGATGTTGACCCCTACGCGATGATCGAAGACCTTCCCGTGGGCATGCGCCAGCGGGTGGAGATTGTGAAAGCGCTCTATCGCGATGCGAATATTCTAATTTTGGATGAACCGACTGCCGTGTTAACCCCACAGGAGATCGAGGGGCTCTTTGCCGTAATGACCTTGCTCAAGGAGCAGGGCAAATCCATCATTTTTATTACGCACAAACTCAAAGAGGTACTGCGTATTGCCGACCGCATTGGCGTATTGCGGGGGGGGAAGGCTGTGGGAGAAGCAGACCCCAAAACCGCAACACAGCAGAGCCTGGCATCTTTGATGGTGGGGCGTGATGTGATCCTGACGGTCGAAAAAGAACCTGCACAACCACAAGAGGTTGTGCTAGATTTACATAGTGTTACGGCTCGTGATGATTTAGGACATCAAGCATTGCGCAATGTCTCGTTCCAGGTTCACGCCGGTGAAATTGTGGGTGTGGCTGGTGTACAGGGCAATGGTCAAACGGAACTTGTTGAGGTGGTAACGGGATTGCGTGCCGTCGATGAGGGGCGTATTCTGATCGATGGGGAGCCAATGACTCACGCCACGCCGCGCCAGGTCACGGAAGGCGGGCGTAGCTGCCATGTTCCCGAAGATCGGCACGCGTATGGGATGGTTGATAGCTATAGCATTGCCGATAATTTGGTGCTCAATACCTACTATCAGCCGCCATACGCCCGTGGCCTCACGATCCAAAACCGCCCGATCCGTGATCACGCACACTCGTTGGTCGAACTTTTTGATGTGCGGACACCGACGATTGATACGCAAGGAGGGAGTCTCTCGGGTGGCAATCAGCAAAAGATGGTTGTTGCCCGTGAATTCAGTCGCCCCATCCAGTTGTTGATCGCCGCTCAACCGACGCGTGGCATTGATGTTGGATCGATTGAATTCATCCACAAACAGATTGTTGCCAAACGCGACGACGGGATTGGCGTCCTCCTAGTAAGTTCGGAACTCGATGAAATTATGGCCCTCGCTGATCGCATTGTAGTGATGTATAAGGGTGAAGTGATCGGTATTTTGTCCAGTGCAGAAGCGACACGTGAAGGTCTTGGCCTTTTGATGGCCGGTGTACGAGAATAGATCCCCATGAATCCACATAGCCCCATCCTCGATCAACCAGAGACAATTGAATGGGACGACAATCCTGTCCATGATCCATATCGGTTGGCCAATCAAGATCTCTATTTTGATGTAAATGCCGATACCGATGTCGTTGATCTCTTCTGGCCTTGGGCAGGAGAACTCTACGCCAAGCGGATTGCGTTGCGTGTTAGTGCTCCTCGCGAAGAGGATCTCATGCCGATGATCACCCAACGTTTCCCTGGCCATCAGGAATTGATCCTTGGTACCGAAGGGGTGATCCTGACCAAACGCGTTGCCGCGCCTCGCCAGAGTGAGTACGACCGTAGCATCATCTGGTTGCTCGATTGTCAAGCCGAGGGAGATCGGCTTCTGCGCCTCGATGTGGAGATCGATTGGGGAGAACCGTTAACGCAACGCATGGTCGATGGCCTGTTGGTGGCACAACGCAACCCTGGCCCTCAACGAGGTATCTATAATCAGAGCAACGCTGAACGTACTTGTGTCTTTGGCAATCCAGATGCACGCCCAGATCACATTGAGTTTACTTCCGACCAACACACGCATTTGGTCTATCACGTGCTGGTTAATGGCATGGTTGAGGTGCCACTGCTACTGACACTGAGCGATGTGGGCGAACAGATGGCGTGGAATGGATTTTTGGCGCTGCGCGATGCTGACCGTGCCTTTGAACTAAGTACCAAATCTTGGAATAAGCTTTTGAAGACCGGACGTCTCTGGACACCAGATGTTGCCTTGAATCATGCCGTGCAACGGGGCAAGTTGCTAGCAATGCGTCAGGTGCAGCGACTGCGCTCTGGCTTTGCTGCCACCGATCGGTCGACCATACATAGTGGGGCGCTCATCGATTGCTGCGATCTCGTCGATATCATTTTGAGCCGTAATCTATTGGCACATTTACGGCGTGTCGCTGAAAAGACAATGGGTCGATTGCCGATGGTGTTGCCTTTGCATAACAAAGAAGCTGCAATCGATCCTGAGCTCCGGTTAGTGGAGACCAATGCTGCCTATCTGCAAGCTCTTGTGCATCACCTGACCCATCATTTCGACGCGACTCTACTAGCAACACATTACCAAGCAGTTGGTCTCTGCATAGAACAAGCCCTGCATGACGAAGCAGATCCAAACGAACGTAGTGGCAACGTTGTTGAACAATTGGCAATTCGACGTTCTCTCCTCCTGCGCGACGCAGTTCAACTGGCCACGTGGCGACAGGATGATACCAATTTGGGGCACTGGCAAGCTGTGCTAACCGACTTAGGGCGTCAGTTACCTCAGGAAACAAATCACATACAATCCTGGCAGCCAGTAGACACACTTTGGGATGCAATTGCGTTTACTGGTCAGACGATCTGGTCACAATGTGGCCTCATCTGGCAGGATGACAGACTTACCGTCGAACCGACGAACCTTAATCATTGGCCTTGGTGGGCACTACTCGACTTGCCCTTTGTGGATGACCGTACCTTGAGTCTATATTGGGATGGCACAACGCTGCATAGTACCCAACCCATTGTTAGTTCCCTACCCACACAACAATGGGATACGATTCGGGCGCGCGGTACCGACGAACTTGAATTTGATCTCCATTTTGAGTTACAATCAGAAGTTGATGGGGAGAAGCGCACGGAGCGTGTTCATCCCCAATTTTTGCAAGCTCCCAATTACTGATTGACCTAATAGACCAAAAGAGACCATGCCAAAGACTGCAATTGTTTACGATCCCTTTAATCTCCGTCACACCTTAGACGGACATCCAGAAAATTATCGACGCTTAGAAGGCACTTGGAAGTTGTTGCAAAAAGATGGCATTTTGGAACAACTGCTCGCTGTGCCCAGCAGCCCTGCACCATTAGATGCCGTGTTACGCGTGCATACGCCCCAATATGTAGAACGGTTACAGGCCATATCAGAACGGGGGGGCGGACGCATCGATGCCGATACGTATGCCAATGCCGATAGTTATCAAGCTGCGCTGTTGGCCGCGGGTGGTTTGCTCAACATGACCGATCTGATTTTGCAGGGACAAGTAGAGAATGGCTTTGCATTGATCCGCCCGCCAGGACACCATGCCCTTGAGCATCGAGGCATGGGCTTTTGCTTACTCGCCAATGTAGCGATTGCTGCACGGTGGGCGCAGGATCACCACGGTGTAGATCGCGTCTTGATTATCGACTTTGATGTTCATCATGGCAATGGCACGCAGGATATCTTCTACCACGACCCTTCTGTGATGCTCTTTAGCGCCCATCAATTCCCCTATTATCCAGGCACCGGTGATGCCGATGAAGTGGGCAGCGAGGTTGCTTATGGCACAACGGTCAATGTTCCATTACCCACCTATATTGGTGATAATGGCTATCTGACTACATTTCAGCAGCTCTTAGAGCCCGTTGCTCGTGATTTTCAGCCGCAACTGATCATTCTCTCAGCTGGTTTCGATGCACATTGGCTCGATCCGCTAGCAGGAATGAATTTGAGCATTGGCGGCTATATGCAATTGGTCAAGATTGTGATGGCGTTAGCTGATGAATTATGTGGTGGGAAATTGGTAACAGTGCTTGAGGGGGGATATCATCTGGAGGTATTGTCCCATTGTATCTTAAGTACATTGCGTCTACTCAGTGGTAGTGAAGATGCAATGAGCGATCCATTTGGCTTGACACAACAGCGGGAGCGAGATATAACCGCTTTGTTGGGCCAGTTGCGCAATCTACATGGAATTCGGGAGATGCCGTTCCATTCAATTTCCTAACCGAAGTTGCTCTTCATTTTGCTGTCTTACAGAGAGGATGAAGAGCAACTTGAAAAGAACATGTTAAGGTTTGTTAACAGTAACCAGAAAGGGCCGGAAACTCTGAAAAGTTCTCGGCCCTTTACATTGTGGGAATGATATACTATTTTTAGCTATGTAACGCTGGTTACGTATCTTTGCTGTGGCATCACCTACGATGTGAGTAATCCTACAATAATAACAACTGCTACGTAAATTAAAAAATGATAACAAAAATAGTAAACAGCTGATTTCCTTACGATAACTGCCTATTGACAATTTTTCGTAGGAATGATAACATCTTACCGTTAATAAGTATAATTGGTGTATATTGTTCAAAAAAATATCAATAAATTTACTACAAACACACTTTGCTTCATTGATTTCAGGCTTGCGTAGAATGACCATACGCTTTGCTAATTGTTGCACAGCAGATTTCTTCCGCATAACTTTGGGTGGTGTTGCCAGAAAGTTATGCTTACTGCTCCATACAAAGAATTACAATAATACTCTGCTTCGCTATAAATTCTTTAGCACTCCAAATTCCTTCATACCCTGAAGGTCTCTTTATAGAAAGAGATTTGTGAATAGTGTTGTAATTACAATTGACATGTGGAATTACTTAGGAAGATCAATTAGGTGGCACTGATTGATCTTTATACGATCCCAATAGAGATTCATGATTTGTGTTCGAACCATCTGATCATGAATTGACCTGCGCGAACCATCCATAATCAGTAGAGGGCAATGCTCAAAGGAAGTTGCCAAACCGCTGTTGAAATTGTCAATTCCAACAAAGCAGTGGTCGCGATCTGCTGATAACCAATGGCTGATTTTTCGTGTCTTTATTTATTGGGGGATTATAGGCAAAATTTGCTACTGTGTTATGAGGTGGAAACCTTTCAGCTCACATTAGTATAGAAAAACAGTTCCGCTTTATCGTTGGCCACAAGATCCAGAATTTTTGAAATTATTGTATTGGTCAAGCTGATGATGGAATGGAAAAAGCGAATTTCCCATCAGTCGCTAGAGAGCCTGTAGAAAGAAGGTATTTCTTCGCTCTCCTCAAATTGGCCAGTACAAATGTTTGAAATTGTGTAAGTTACAGGATAGCAAATGTAAATGAAATAAGTGTGAAGTAAAGATGAAGAAATATTTACTGGTACATCTGGGCGTAAATACCTAAACAGAAATAAGTAGGGCCGCTCTCTGAAAAATCCCGAACTGATCTGTCTACTATTTCTGCCGGATTGTACTAGTAGGATAGGAGCCAACTAGGTGGCACTAGCTGGCTCACTGGACAATCCTGTTTTTGATTTGTGACCTGTGTTCGAACCATCGAGTCATAAACCAAACTTGCGCAAACCATTTTTATTTGGTCAAATGGCCGACTTTTCATGTCCTTTTTTATTCTACCAGAGAATCAGCCGGTCAGCAAAGATCAACATAATAGAGGACAAAAATATTCTTTCGTTAAGAAAACGTTAAGAGTGGGTGATGAATTAATTTAGCAAGCTTTCCGGGAGCAGACGCACCTCTGTACGTTGATCAAACACATCAGTCTGTCCCCCGAAGGCCGGCTAAATTGTTGATAAATTCATAGTACGTTGGTTATTAGCTGGCACTTGCGGATTCACAATTGTGATTTCATCTATACTGCGTTGGCTTGAAAACCGGAGTTTTCTCTCGTGTAAAAACTCTGGTTCTCAAACAGAGCAAAGTATAATCGCGAATCTTAGAAAGGAGGAAATCGTTTATTAAAGAGCATTTGGAATATTTCTTATATTTTAGCGCTTTTCATCTAACTTAACCGTAGGAGGTTATACACTTATGATCCGTTGGTTGATTGAGTTGAGCCTACGTGCTCGTGTACTCACCCTCGTGATTGCGGTGATCCTGATTGCTATCGGGATCACGCAATTGCGCACCATGACCATTGATGTTTTCCCTGAGTTTGATCCACCCCTGGTGGAAGTGCAGACTGAAGCGCTGGGTCTCTCTGCCGCCGAAGTCGAATCACTGATCACTGTCCCGATGGAAGCAGACTTGCTCAATGGTGTGGCCTGGCTCGATCAGATCTATTCCGAGTCGGTGGCCAGTCTCTCCTCCATCCTCCTCGTCTTTGAGCCGGGAACTGATCCGATTCGTGCGCGGCAGATGGTACAAGAACGTCTAACCCAAGCTCATGCGTTACCTAATGTCTCCAAACCCCCGGTGATGCTCCAACCCCTCTCCTCCAACAGCCGGGTTATGATGGTGGGGCTCACTTCAGAAGAGCTTTCGCTAGTTGAGTTAGGGGTTCTCGCTCGCTGGAACATCAAACCACGCCTACTTGGTGTACCTGGTGTCGCCAATGTGGCTGTTTGGGGCCATCGCGATCGCCAATTGCAGGTACAAGTCGATCCAACCGAGTTGAATGCTGCTGGTGTGACATTGGATAAGATTGTTGAGACCACCGGTGAAGCACTTTGGGTGTCGCCACTCACCTATTTGGAATCCTCCAAACCGGGTACTGGCGGCTGGATCGATACGCCGAACCAACGTTTGGGTGTCCGTCACCTTTTGCCCATTGCCTCACCAGAAGATCTTGGTAAGGTAACAGTTGTCAATCATCCCGATCTGCTTCTCAGTGATGTATCAACCATTGTCGAAGATCACCAACAACTTATCGGTGATGCCACTGTGAATGGCACGACAGGGATGATCATGGTCATCGAGAAATTTCCGTCTGCCAACACACTTGATGTTACCGCTGGTGTCGAAGCTGTTCTAGCTGACATGAGTGCTGGTCTGGCTGGCGTAAATATTGACACCAACGTCTTCCGTCCGGCCAATTATATTGAAGCAATGACCGGCAACGTGACCAACTCGCTGATTATCGGGTTGGTGCTGGCCTTGATTGTCCTCTTCCTCTTCCTCTGGAATTGGCGTACTGCGCTCGTTAGCCTGATCGTTATTCCTTTGAGCCTGATTGCAGCTGGGTTGGTACTCTACCTGCGTGGGGCAACATTGAACATTATGACGATCGCTGGGTTGATGATTGCGCTCGGTGTCATCATTGATGATGTAGTCATTGATGTCGAGAATATTGCACGTCGTCTACGTCTGGCCAAAGAGGTTGGAGACGATGTCACTGTGGCCAAGTTGATCCATGCCGCTTCTTTGGAGATGCGTGGTTCAACTGTCTATGCCACATTAATTTTGCTGCTGGTCGTATTGCCGATCTTCTTTATGCAAGGTTTGGCTGGTCTCTTCTTTACACCGTTGGTAACCTCTTACGTGATTGCACTGCTCACCTCATTTGTCGTGGCGTTGCTGATCACACCCGGTTTGGCGCTGTTGTTTATGCCCACGCTCGTAACAGGATCTGGCTCCTCGCCATTGAAGGGTGCCTTTGAGGGAATCTACAACGGGCTGGCCGGGTTGGCGGTACGTGGTGGTGCTTACGGTATGATTGGCCTCGCAGCCATCCTGGTTGTGGTTAGTGCCGTACTGCTCTTTATTCTACCTACGTCACTGGTGCCAACCTTCCAACAGGATGATCTGCGTGTTCACTGGGAAGCTGATCCTGGTACGTCACACACGGTGATGATGAATACAATCGCCGAAGTCAGCGCCGAAGTCGGTGCCTTGGGTGGTGTTGAGAGTGTCAGTGCCCATGTTGGTCGTGCCGAAACTGGCGATCTAAATGTTAGCATCAACTCGGCTGACCTTTGGATCAATCTAAACGATGGTGCGAACTACGATCAGACTGTAGGTGAGGTAACCGCGATCACCGCTGGTTATCCAGGCGTCTTTGAACCGGTACAAACGTATATTCCAGAACGCCTCGGTGAGGCACTGCTAGGGCCAGAAGCTGACATCATTGTCCGTGTTTATGGTGTTGAGCTAGCTGACATTAACGCAAAAGCTGCCGAAATTGCCGAATTGGTTGGCGCTGTCAATGGTGTTGCTGCGACAAGTGTGCAAGAGCAGATCCTCGAACCACAAGTTGATATCCGTGTCGATCTCGCCGCAGCTGAGTCTTTTGGCATCCTGCCCGGTGATGTACGTCGCCAAGCAACGACTTTGCTATCTGGGTTGCAAGTTGGGGCGCTCTTTGAAGAACAGAAAGTCTTTGACGTGGTGGTTTGGTCAAAGCCAGAATTACGTGACGATTTGGCCGACATTGAGAATCTGTTGATCGATACCCCCGATGGTACCCAAGTGCCGTTGAGTGAGTTGGCTTCGGTGAGCGTAGAACCAACACCACTGATGATTCAACGTGATGCTGTTTCACGCTATGCCGATGTGGCTGTCACTGTCGGTGGCCGCGGTGCCGCCGCCGTGACGGAAGATATTCGTAGCGCACTGCGGACCGTTGAGTTCCCTCTCGAAGCACGTGCTGAAATTCTTGCAGAATCGCTCGCACAACAAGCTGCCAGGCAACGCACACTTGTCTTGGTTGTTACCGCTTTGATTGGCATCTATCTGTTGATTCAGGCTGCGTTTGGCGGCTGGCCGCTGGCCTTTGGCGTCCTGCTTAGTTTCCTGGCTGCCATCTCTGGCGGCACGATTGGTGCCCTCTTTGTCGGTGCTGAGTTGTCAATGGGCGTCCTCTTTGGGTTGCTGGCCATTTTGGGGATTGCCGTGCGCAACGCGCTGATTACGATCCAGCACATCCAAAGCCTGGAACGGAATGGTGAAGAGTTTAGTCCGGAACTCGTCCAACGTGGTGCCAAGGAACGTTCTGGGGCAGTCTTCATGACAGCATTGGTCACCGCCGTGGCTGTCCTACCCTTCATCGTTTTAGGGAATATTCCCGGCCATGAAATCCTACGACCAATGGCCATTGTTCTGCTCTGTGGTCTGGTCACGGCAACCATTTCTACATTGTTGATCATTCCCGCCATCTATGCTCGTTTCCGTGTCGAGCCGGATCCCGAGAATCTTGCCTTGGATTCAGGGATGGCACTGGGCGCAGCTGATTAGTGATCGAGTCACTACATCAGAATGTCGTGTAGTCGTGAGATCTTGTCGTCTCGACCAAACGACTGAATGCAATGTAACGTAAGTTTTGACGGTCTATCTGACCCGTAGGGGCAACTGACCTTAGGAGAAAGTGCTTGCCTAGACTCACCTGTCCCGTAGGGACGCTTGAATGTTTCACCGCTGGCACCTAAGGTCATCCGTCCCGATGGGACGCACGCATTTACAGAGCCATCTGGCTTCGCAACTAACCGACTATATGACGGACTACACGACTAAGCGACTACACGACGAAACAAGAGTTAGGAGAGAAAGTCTATGCAACATCGTTATTCCTCGATGATTATGATGCTACTCATTGTGATAGGTTTGCTGGTAGGATGCTCTGCGCCGCCCAAATACGAAAAGATTCAGCCATATGAATTGATCAAAGGGGAAGATGGGATCAATACGGTGATCTTAACCGAAAAAGCCTCGGAGCGTCTGGTGATGGAGAGCGTGCCTGTGGTGGAGGAAGAGATCAATGGTGATACCCGTCTCGTTGTGCCTTACCACGCATTGATCTATGACAACTACGGTGGTACTTGGGTCTATGTCAATCCAGAACCACTGACCTATATGCGGGCCGAAGTAACGGTCGATTTCATTGAAGGTGATAAAGTCGTTCTCACTGCCGGTCCAGAAGTCGGCACCCAAGTGGCGATTGCATCTGTGGCTGAACTCTACGGTACCGATACAGGAGTAGGTAAATGAGAGAAATACATGGAATTGTTGCGGTCAGTCTGCGCTATCGGTACTTGGTGGCGTTTATTGCCGTAATGCTCATCATCTTTGGGGTTGCCCAAATTCGCAACATGCCCATTGATGTTTTTCCCGAATTCGCTCCTCCCCAAGTCGAAATCCAAACCCCTGCTTTGGGGCTTTCGGCAGAAGAGGTGGAGGCATTGGTGACGGCCCCACTGGAGGAAGCCTTTGCTGGCTTACCGGATCTGGAAATTATGCGTTCCAAGTCGGTGGAACAGCTCTCTTCGATTAAGCTGATCTTTGAACGTGGCACAGATCTGATGGTGGCGCGTCAGGCTATCCAAGAACGGATGTTGTTGGTGGTGCCAACATTGCCAACGTGGGCTGCACCGCCAATGATGTTGCCGCCCCTTTCCTCAACGGCACGCACCGTCAAGATCGGGATTCGTAGCGACACCCTTTCGGTGGTTGACCTTTCGATGATCACCTACTGGACAATCCGCGAACGCATCTTGCGTGTGCCTGGTGTGGCCAATGTGGCGATCTGGGGGGAGCGGATCGATATTCCCACTGTGCAAGTTGATCCAGAACGGTTGGAAGCCCACAATGTCACAACAGCCGAAGTGATGCAGGCCATGTCCGATTCACTCGATTCGGGGATGGTACTCTACTCCGAAGGGGCGGTCATTGGTACTGGTGGTTACCTAGACACACCTGAGCAACGGCTACCGATCTACTATCATACGGCGGTTAGCAATGCCGACGAGCTAGCACAGGTCGCGCTCATGGGCAAGATCGATGAAGAGGGCAATACCTTGCGGATCGACGATGTCGCCGATGTTGTCCATGGTACGTGGCCCATGATTGGCGATGCGGTGGTCAATGATGGCGAAGGTCTGCTGCTCATCATTGAAAAGTTCCCCTGGGCCAATACCGTGGCTGTAACCCATGGTGTTGAAGAAGCAATGGCTGAGATGGCTCCAGGGCTGCCCGAACTTGAATATGACACCACGATCTTCCGGCCAGCGACCTTCGTGGAACTTTCCATCGAAAATTTGACCCGTGCGATCCTGATCGGTGCCGTGTTGGTTGTGATCATTCTGTTGCTCTTCCTCTACGAGTGGCGCATCGCCTTGATCAGTGCCACGATTATCCCACTTTCGCTCATGGCAACCATGTTGGTTTTACCGCTCTTTGGCACAACGGTCTCCACGATCAATGTCATGGTGCTGGCAGGTTTGGTGATTGCGGTGGGGGCTGTGGTCGATGATGCCATTGTCGATGTAGAGAACATCGTGCGGCGGCTCCGACAACAGCGGGCGGAAGGTGCAGATATCCCCACCTCAAAGATCGTGGTTGATGCCTCCGTCGAGGTGCGTAACGCCATTATCTACGCCTCGCTGATCGAGGCTGTGGCGTTGGCTCCCGTCTTCTTCCTCGAAGGTCTCTCTGGTGCCTTCTTCCAACCATTGGCCCTTGCCTATGTGATCGCCGTGTTGGTCTCTGGTCTAATTGCCATGACGATTACGCCAGCGTTGAGCTTTATCCTGTTGCGCAATGCCCCATTACACCGCCGCGAATCACCGATCATCCCGTGGCTCCATCGCAACTATGATCGTGCGCTCAAGCCCGTGGTGGCCCGCCCGATTCTGGCGATTGTTACGTTCCTTGTCATTGCTGGTGCTGGCATTGGTATCTATCCCCGTTTGGGTCAGGAACTGCTGCCCTCATTTAAGGAGCGTGACTTCCTGATGCACTGGCTTGGTAAGCCTGGTACCTCTCATCCAGAGATGGTGCGTATCTCCGTGCTTGCCTGTCAAGAGTTGATGACCATTGAGGGGGTACAGAATTGTGGTTCGCATATTGGGCAAGCGCTATTGATGGATGAAGTCTATGGCATCTACTTTGGTGAAAACTGGGTCAGCGTCCATCCATCGGTCGACTATGATGAAACGTTGAATAAGATTCAAGCGCTGGTCGATGGCTATCCCGGTCTCTATCGCGATGTCCAGACCTATCTCAAAGAGCGTATTCGCGAAGTGTTGACCGGATCTAGCTCTCCCATCGTTGTTCGTATCTACGGCGATGACTTGAATACGCTGCGCGAGAAGGCCGCGGAGGTCGAAGAAAAACTGCTCGACATTGAAGGATTAAAGGATGTCCACGTTGAGTTCTTGGTCGATATTCCCCAAGTTGATGTCAAGGTTGATCTGGCCAAAGCCGAAGAGTATGGTCTGAAACCGGGTGATGTCCGCCGTCAATCTGGATACTGGTTGGCCGGTGAAGAGGCAGGAGATATTCACGAAGCCCATCGCACCTATGATGTTAATATCTGGAGTCCGCCCAGTTATCGCGATAGCATGACCGACATCTACAACCTGCCGATTGAGGCTCCCGATGGACGCCGTGTGGCGCTCCAGGAAATTGCCGACATCGACATTGTGCCAACGGCCAATTCGGTCAATCGTGAGAATCTGGCCCGCCGTATCCACGTTGAAGCAGAAGTTGAGGGTACCGATCTTGGTAGTGCTGTTGCGGAAGTAGAAGCAGCATTGGCAGAGGTTGAGTTCCCCATTGGTTACTACCCAGAGCTATTGGGCGAATTTGCCGAACGGCAAGCGGCTTCGCAGAATCTCTTCCGTGTTGCCATCCTTGCCGGGATCATCATCTTCTTCCTGCTCTACACCTCCTTTGGCAGTGTCCGCTTGGCGCTCATGTCCTTCTTAAGTTTGCCCGCGGCATTGGTTGGCGGTGTGTTGGCGGCCTACTTTACCGGCGGTATCCTTTCGCTCGGTTCGTTGGTCGGATTCTTGACTGTTCTCGGAATTGCCGCTCGCAACGGGATTATGTTGATCAACCACTATCAGCACTTGGAAGATTACGAAGGGGAAACCTTTGGGATCGACCTCGTGATGCGTGGGGCCCGTGAACGTGTCTCACCAATTTTGATGACGGGCCTCACCACTGGTCTGGCCCTGGTGCCGTTGGCGATCTCTGGCAACTTGCCCGGTCACGAAATTGAGCATCCCATGGCGATTGTGATTTTGGGCGGCTTGATCACATCGACGTTGGTAAATCTCTTTATCGTTCCCGCGCTCTATCTGCTCCTTGGTCGGCGCAACCGACCGGAACAGTCTGGCCCTGATGTTGCAGCAGCGGCGGCGTAGTAGCGACTATTGAATAGGAGGCAACTTTTTGCAGATTGGACGAGTGAAGGCAGAGCGATTCTGTTAAGATTTGCCAGGTTCGTCCAATCTGTGTTCTATCTAGGAATCATGATATATCTCAATAAATGGAGTGACAGATGCGACAAAAGTATCATGTATTGGCGATAGCGATGGTCGTTCTGCTCATGGTACTCTCGGCTTGTTCATCAGCGGACCCAGCGGGAACAGCTCCAGAGGGTGCCGATGCATCGGAAACGGTTGTGGAGGATGCGACAGCAGAAGCTGCGCCGACCGAAGCAGCGGTAGAAGAGTCGGACGAAGAGGCCGCAACCGAAGCGGCACCAACCGAAGAGCCAGCGGAAGAATCAGATGAAGAGAGAGAAGAAGCAGAGACGATTGAACCACTCTTTGCTGAATTTGATCCAGCCAACTTCACCAACTCAACAAATATCGACAATGAATGGTCACCGCTGCAACCTGGTATGCAATGGGCGTATGAAGGCGAGTCCCTCGATGGTGACGAGATGGTGCCACACCGGATCGAGTTCACCGTGACGGATCTGACCAAAGAGATCGATGGGGTGCGTGTGGTGGTGGCTTGGGTGGTGGATATCATAAACGGCGAAGAGGTCGTGGAGAGCGAGCTCTCCTTCTATGCACAAGACGATGAAGGGACTGTCTGGTATTTGGGTGAATACCCCGAAGAATATGAAGAAGGTGAATTGGTGGCTGCACCCACGTGGGTCTCCGGTGTGGAAGAGGCTGTCGCCGGTGTGAAGATGGTCAAAGAGCCACAGTTGGATACACCCATTTATTTTCAGGGGTGGGCACCAGCAGTCGAATGGTCAGATTTTGGGATCGTCGCCCGCATGGAGGAAGAAGTCTGTGTTGCCGTTGACTGTTATCAGGATGTCTTGGTCATCGATGAATCGAGTTTAGAGGAGATCGGTGCCTTTCAGCAAAAACTTTATGCCAAAGGGGTTGGCAATATCAAAGTTGAGTGGACAGGGGATGATGCCACGCAAGAGACCCTTGAACTGGTTGACTTTGCCGAACTCGATGCGGAAGCACTTGCAGAGATCAATGCCCTTGCTCTAGAGCAAGAGGAACGTGCCTATGAGAATAGCCCCGATGTCTATGGAACGACTGCACCGATGGAGTAAATTCGGCTCAACCGGATTTCGTGTGGTTGACAGCGATTGACCCCCTCCCAGCCTCCCCCCGCGCCTAGAAGGCAACCGCCTCTGGGCGCGGGGGAGGAGCCGTGATCCCCTCCCCGATATCGGGGAGGGCTAGGGTGGGGTATTTTGTCAACCACATGAGATCCCAAAGAACCGTAAATTCTTGCTGTAACAATGTTTTACATAGTAAGATATAGTGAATGATCTATCAGAACTCGTTTTTACAGATTGATGATTACGTAACGCGTTGCATTAAAATGACCCGCACTTCTACAGTGCGGGTCATTTGCGTCAACGTGTTGAACCGACCAATCCAACTGCTATGCTTTCTCTCATGTATTTTCTTCGGAGGGTTAACCGGTTGCTCATGGATGTCTGCAACCTCACAGCGGGCAGCGGCACCAATCGTTTGGGAACGACCACCAGTGGCAACGGTCACGACAGCGCCCAATCTCAAAGTGGCTTTGATTGGTGATTCTGGTGATGATCAGGGATTTGCCGAGGTGATCCAGTTGATTGTGGCTGAAGAGGCGGACCTGGTGCTACACCAAGGCGACTTTTCGTATGCACCTGGTCCAACCACTGCTTGGCTGGCGGCAATCGAGCAACTCGATCCCACCATCCCTTACCTTGGTGCCGATGGAAATCATGATCGTTGGCGTCGCTATGTCTCATTCTTTGCCAAACAAGTGAGCAAAGAGGGTGTTGAACTTGTTCATGGCACGGTCGCCAGCGGTAGCTATGCCGTGATCTACCAAGGGCTACACCTACTCTTCAATCGTGAAGGTGGGGACTGGAAATTCAACCAAGATGTATTACGCACAGATAATCACATCTGGACCATATGCAGTTGGCACCACAACCGTCGGGACTTTCAGGCGGGGAATAAGATCGACGATGTCATGCTAGAGACCTATCAGGCCTGTATCAATGGTGGGGCAATTATCGCAACGGGGCATGAACATTCGTATAGTCGAAGTTACACGTTAGCCGATCTGTCCAGCCCACACCATGGCGCAATGGGGGATCCGGATCTCTTGCAACTGGCGAGAGGGGCTCCAGGGCAAGGCTTTTTCTTTGTCAATGGTTTGGGCGGACGCAGTCTACGCGATTATCATGCAAATGCACACGATGACGACACGTGGTGGGCGACCATCTACACCAGCAATCGCTATTGTCAACAGACTTGCACGGCGGACGATTTTTCTGCGCAGGATCGAAGCCGCGATATTGAGAACTATACCTATACCTGGGGTGTATTGTTCATTGAATTCCATGTCAATGATGATCCATACCAAGCGCGGGGCTACTTCAAGACGGTGGACGGCACTGTGATTGATACGTTTACGCTCATTGCCCAAAGAGAGTGAGGTGTAGGTGCGCACCCTGAGGGTACCTGCATACCGCACAATTTCGGCAATGTAAAAACGTGTGGTATGGACACCGTACCTACGTTATTGGCTATGGACCGATTGATCGGGATGGTAAATGGACGATAAAGCTTGAACCCTGGCCAACGGTACTTTCCACCGTGATTTTCCCGCGATGTACCTGCGCGATTGATTGCGCAATGGCCAATCCCAGCCCAATCCCGCGGCGGCTACGTGCCTGATCGACGCGATAAAAGCGCTCAAAGAGGTGGGGCAGGTGTTCAGCAGCAATTCCCATTCCGGTGTCGCGAATAGTGATGAGATACTCCCCATTTTCCCAACGTGTCTCAATTGTAATCGATCCTTTCTCTGTGTACTTAACCGCATTGTCGAGTAAATTGACAAAGAGTCGAATCAACGCATCGCTATCCCCTCGAATGACCGCCTTCCCATCTTTTACCTGATCATAAAGTTCCAGACCTTTTTCTTCAGCCATGGGGCGTAGCGACTCTATCACATCGTGCAACAGGATCGCGATGGGTACTCGCTCTTCTGTCGAGATTTGATTGCCGGTTTCCCGCCGCGCCAAATGAAGCAATCCTTCCGTCAACGAGGTCATTAATTCCGTTTCGCGGCGTAGATCGGTGAAGGCCTGTACATAATCAACTGCTGTACGGGGCTGGGCCACCGTGCTATCAATGATCATCTGCATCGCCGTCAGTGGTGTGCGGAGCTCATGCGAGGCATCGGCGGTGAATTGGCGTTCGCGCTGGAAAGCCCTTTCTAGCCGTGCCAACATCAAATCAAGCGTGGCAGCCAAGCGTCCCACTTCATCTTCCGTCTCTGGCAGATTGAGCCGCGCAGAGAGATCTTTGGCCGAAAGCTCACGTGCCATCTGGATCATCTCGTCAATGGGGGTGAGGGCACGGGCGGCCAAAAAGTAACCCCCAAAGCCAGCCGCTAGGACGATGATGGGGATGCCAACGAGCAGGGTAATCCGCAACAGATTGAGCGTTCTCTGAATCGCGTTCAAATTGTGGGCAATCTGTAACACACCTAGGATGCGTTGTCCCACGTAGATCTGTGCGGTATAAACGCGCAGACGATCCGATGATTCGGGCAACCTTTGGGTCTGTAGAAACCGTGGCTGTTGTGAGAGGAAAAATCGCTCTGGAGGTTGTAAGAAGCTGTGGTAGGGGCCAAAGGTTTGGGCAACCTCTTCGGTCATGAGGTAGACACGTAAACTGAGCCCCTGTTCTCGTAAATGTTCATACTGGGCTTCTTCGGTAAGGTCATCGATTGGTACCAACACATGTGGATTACTTTCCGCAACCAACTGTACCGCCATGGCTTGTAAGGCCTCATCGACACTGGTGATAAGACTCCGTGACATATTCCAGTAGACGAAGAGGCCAAAGAGCAACAGGCTGATGAATAAGAGTCCAGCTGTCCAGAGTGCAAAGCGCACACGCAATGTGTGCAACCGTGTCATGCCAATGCCTCCCCACCACGATCGCTGAGACGATAACCGGCACCACGCACGGTGTGGAT
>CAJHUC010002857.1:0-58310 GCA_905146915.1 Ostreobium quekettii
TAGACAGCCATCAGGGCTGCCCGAATCACCTGAAATGGCATTTATCATCCTGTTTTCCGAGCATTACAATTGCTACAATTTTGACTGTTCGTGTTCCTCAAAAACACCTTGAAATTGTCTAGCTCTCTTATGTGAGGTTGCTGAGTCATCCTGGCATCGACATAAGGACTGAGGCTAGGGAAGGGGGTGGTGGTGGTGGTGGTCTGGGCTGAACGTCAAATTGATACTAAGCGTACCAAAATCGACATAGCGTCTTCCCTAAGGCAGCAATGTACCCCCATGTTGTGCAGACAGTCCGAGATGGTTTGGTGCGTCCACAAAAGAGTGCTGTGGAGGGTGGAGGTCCTCCAGCGAGGGGCATCCTAAACCCAACCAAAATCGCATTGGGCTTCACAACAGATGAATATCGGCCCACAAGGCGCTGATCTCATGCTTTGGGTCGCCCACGCAACTTGCAAATCGCCTGGTGGAAACTCTGGTAACCGTACAGTGCCACGGCTTGCCGACGTGTAGCTGGGCGATTTGTGATGATCCACAATTTGGTTGTGGACACCCCAGGTAGCAGCGAATCCTGTCGGGCCCATGGCGACACGCGCTTCATCCGCGCTGAGTGTGTGGGTCACACAGCCACCGCTGAAGAGATACACACAGTGCGACACCTTTGAATTTGGGGATTTGTTTGATTTGCCGTAAAGAACAGAAAGAAAACAGAAAAACGGATAAAGGAAAACAGAATAACAGGAGAGAAAAGAACAGAATCGAAACACACATTTTTTCCCCACAGCTGCCCCTTCAGAACCAAAAAATGCCCGCCCACCCCCCCTTTGGATCCCCCGCTGGCACCCAAAAATCATGCGGGCTCCGCAGTTGGCGCCGTGCCTCAGATCGACCATGCGGTGTGCCTGCCGGCCTCCCACGGGCGGCGGCCGCCTCTCCGGCGGCCTCCTCCCCCTCCCCTCCTCAGGTGAGTCGCGCGCGGCGGCCCAACCTGCCATCCTCCCCCCTCACTCGATCGCAATCCGCCTCCAAAATTTTTGGTGACACGCCCCCGCCATGGCTTTCCGTCCAGGGCTGCGGGCGCCCAGGAGGAGGGGCATCGGAGGCGGGGTGGCCGTGCGGGCGGCCCTCGACGCGGGGAGCGCCCACCATGCCGTCGAGTCGATCATCAGGTGAGTCGAAAGAGGCTGTGCTGCGGCGGCCCGTTCGGCTGCGTTTGCAATCTCTGCGCGGGGGGCGACGGCGCTGGGCCCGAGGCGCGTGCGTCGAAATCGAAACTCGAAATCGCGGCGGAGGGACGGAAAGGATGGGGCGGGCGGGTGGGTGGAGTGGCGGGGTGACTGGGATGCCCGGATGGTGCTGCGACTTTGCGGGTCCAGTCGCCGACATGAAGGGACTTAGAGTTTTGCAAAGCGGCTCTCGCCAACAACTTCAACCCAATTCCCTCTCAACACACAAGTTTGCGATGCGGCGAGCACCTTCGTGAGAAGCAGAACAGATTTTCCTGAACGGCATGAGCTCGAACCCGAGTTTTTTGACCTGTCCCATCCCGGCTTGCCCCAGGGCCGCGCAGCCTGGCCTGCAACTGCACCTTGCGGAGATGGGCGGCCACGCGCTGAACCTCATGCACAGCCTCGCGGAAGGGGCTGATGCCGCGGTGGACGCAGCGGCGGGGATGGACGTGAGCGATGCCGCTGCCACCGTTGCCGGCGCCGCGGGCGACGCCACACAGGCCGCCGCCGACGCGGCGGCGAACGGATCGGGCGGGGGTGCCTTCGAGTTTCTGGCTGTGGCGTTCACCGAATTCCTCAAGGTGGGCCTGGCGGAGAGTTGGGAGCATTTTTTTCAGTCGAGATTTCGGGACGTCTCGCCTTGTTGATTGTGAAGAAGTTCAGAATGATTGGAGAATATTTGCTCACCCCAGAATTGATTGGGAGAATTCTGGGGGAAGCGGAGGCGACAGTGGGGAAAAAGGGATTGGAAAATTGCCGATCGAGGCGGCACAATGCCTACCTTGGCTGTCCGAACAAAATTGAGCGAGTGACCTTGTTGTGCTTTGCAATGCTGCTGAGTCATTTTGCCCATTTCCTGCAGCAATCTTAAGAGGAGGATTTCTATATGCTGTGCCAGGGTTGCAGTGATTATTTTGGATTTGGGGATTTCAGCATATCCCAATCGCCCACCTGGACGTGTGAAATACCCACACAGCCCAGGTGCCTGTTGATTCCTGAATTACGCACACTGCAGTGATACCCTGAGACGCTGTCCAGGCGCTTCAGTGAAAAAGCTGCGTGACTTGACAACTTGCTGCCCCTTTTCCTTGCTTTAGGGGTTGTTCCAGGATGTTACCTCACCAGCGCATGTGCTATGCACACTATCGTTTATCTGGGGCATGCCTGGAAACGTGCCGTTGTACATTCTCCATTTTGCTTTCCCACTGCTGCAGTCCAGATTAGGTTGCAAATGTGCATATCAGGCGGGTTAAGAAATTCTATTCCACGGCTTCCCAAATGTGTATTCTGTGGCCAGCTGCGGCATTGATGCCCTTGGTTGTGTAGTGGTTTGTGGCTTTTTCAGTTGGCCAGCCAACAGCAACTCCTAAACCCTAAACCCTAAACCCTAAACCGGTGCCCATTAATGGAGTGTTGAATGTTTCGGTGGAGCATGTGGTCGTTTCTGCTGAGGAGAGCTGAGGAAATTCGAATTGAATCTGAATGCAATGTCTTGTGTATTGCAGATCATCGACAATGGGTTTGAGCTGCTGAGCGTTCCTTATTCATATGGCTTTTCCATCATTGCACTGACAATAATTGTCAAGGTGGCCACTTTCCCATTGACAAAGCAGCAGGTAAGCTCTGACACAAGGCCCCTGGCCAGGTTGTTGAAGCGATGGGCAGTGTGGCTGTGACTATAGAGTTTGAGCTTGTGGCAATGGCCCGAAGGCTATGAAAGTGTCCCCATGCAGAGCTTTTGGGTTAAATGAACAGGTGATAGCCCACATCGATGAGCGATGCTTCCCATAGATGTATTGCACGCACGTGTTAGCTGGAAGAATTCTTGCAGTTGTGTGATGATGTGCTAGAACAGTCACCACTGCTCCGACGATGAAAGTGGACCCAAGGTGCTAGGAACCAGCAAGGAAGCAATAACACCATATGCATGTAAGGAGGAAAGCTAGTGAAGCTGTCATCGTGAGTTTGATGGCAGCCTCATCAGAATAGAATTGAACCTAGTGCCCCTCAACCTGCAAGTTGATGTGCAGCTGTCCGTGGGATTTCGTGCATGACCTCTGTGTGCTGGCCTAACGTGAGGATTGTGACCCATTCAGAGGCCTGCCCACAAGTAGCAAGATGTTTTCTTGTGCTTAGTTCTTGATTATGCGAATGAAACTTAATGTCTTGCTGTGCTGACCTCAGCAATGGTGCTATACGCATTTGGTACTCAAAGTGCTGCCTGTTTCTGGCCAATTTGCTTTCTTGCATTGTTCAGCCTGGAGCTGCAGACCAACAAGCGCATTGTGCGCTGGCTCCAGTTGAACGATGGGCATAGAGGCGCCTCCCAGGCTGCAATATCAACATCTTGCCACATTCTGGCTTCCTGGTGCATTGATTACATCACAACTGCTGATGGTCGACAAATAATATCCAGGCACCTCCGAGACGGTCAAAAGCAGTGGATTTGTTGGTATTCGATTGTTCAAACTGCTTCAGGAAGCCTGTACACACTGCGATTTTGTTCGCTCATCCGATGTGCAAAGTTGCTGCACCTTACAGACTGGCCTGCTGCCAACTTCCGACTGTTGAGCCACCACAATGACCTCAGTTGCCTTTGATGGACCATAATCGACCCAAATGCGCTCAGCGTTTTGCATTCTTTCCTGCAGGTCGAGTCGTCGATCAGCATGCAAGCTCTCCAGCCCAGGATCAAGGAGATGCAGGAAAAGTACAAAAATGACCCTGAGCGGCTGCAGCAAGAGACAGCGGCACTTTACCAGGAGGCTGGCGTTAACCCCCTAGCAGGCTGCCTGCCCACGCTTGCCACCATCCCTGTTTTCATCGGGCTTTATCGGGCGTTGCTGCTGGCAGCAGATGAAGGGCTGCTGAAGGACGGCTTCTTTTGGATACCCTCGCTGGCAGGGCCGACGTCCATATCAGCCAGACAAGCGGTCGGTGGCTCACTGCAGAAGCACATGCACACGCACATGTATCTGATGTCCCATTTTTTTATTCAAGGGTATATTGCAGGGTTCTACTTGTGGCTGATGTGTTCGTGGTGAGGGGCATTCCTCCTTCAGCACCTTTGCCATGTACATTGGTGCTAGGCAGTTGCAGCGCTCGACGTCCTGAAGCTGCCACTTACTGCTGCTTCTCAGGGCCTTGGACTACAATGGCTGCTGCCCTTCGAGAATGGGGCGCCACCAATTGGCTGGGAAGATGCGACTGCCTACCTTGTGCTCCCGGTGTTGCTCATCATCTCGCAATACATCTCACAGGCTATCATACAGCAGAAGAATGAGGACCCGTCGCAGCAGGGTGTCCAGACTCTGCTCAAGTTTCTACCTCTGTTGCTAGGTGAGCAAGCTGTCTTCAAGTTCTCCCCTTGCACTGTATTGCTGTTGTTATAAGATATTGCAGCATTGCATTTATTACCAGATTGCTGTGAACTGGAGTAATGTTGCAAGTTATTGGCAACCTTGCAATAACTGTATTTGCTGCCCTTGACAATGTTGTGGTCGCTTCCACAATTTTGCATTGATTGCATGTGTTCAAGCTTGGAAAGGAGTTTCCCAGTCGCATTGCCAGATGCAAGGCCAGTCAACATGACCCTGGGCGGTTTAGTTGCTGCTTTGGTGGGTAACTGCCACAACTGGTGCAGGCCACCACAGGACAGTCGCAAGCACTGCAAGCAATGGGTATACCACAGGGATTGCGCCCATGAGGACGCGATGCTGCTGCCCAAACAACAGATGCCGGCCCCTTGTTGACTTGAATGGTCAACAAGTGTGTGGACAGCCGAGCACATTGTGTTCGGCGGCCGTGCTTGAACCATTAAGCATGAACAAGTGGTTCTGCAGCATCCTTGAATTTTACACAAGATGTGAGAGCAGGACGAAAGAAACGAATATTCAGAGTGGATTCCAGTCAAGACAGTCTTGCAGCTGTGCATGCCCAAATCATGGCATGTAGCACACCACACCCAACCTGAATACTGCAGGTGGATTGGCTTTGCGGACTGCCACTTGATAACTTGAGAAAATGTGAAGAATAGGCAGTGGTGCATCTAGCTTTAAGTTTTATGTATGCGAGGAACTTCTGATGCGCCATCACCAATTTCCTTGCGGGACACATGTGCTACATGTGTTCTTGTTTCAGTGCGTATCTTGCCGTTTCCCACTTCCTCTCCAAGATGCCTGGACTTTTCCCTCATTGCTGCCTGGTTACAAGGGTTGAATAGATTCAACAGTTTGAAGGGACAACACACAGAAATGAACACCTGCATCTACAGAGTCAAGATTTTTTGTTGAGCGTCAGCTTGTTGACTTGTTTTTGGTGACTTGCAGGTTGGTTTTCCCTGAATGTTCCTTCGGGCCTGACACTGTACTGGATCACAAACAACATTCTATCAACGGGACAGCAAGTGTATCTGAAGAGTAATGCAGCATCTGCTCAGGAGACAAAGTCCTACTCCTCCTCAACAATGCCGTCCTCGACGACCATTACCAGGCCTCCGAAGGACGTCATCGATGTGACACCATCTGGTGAGCAGATGGTTATTGCTTCCTTTTGTTGAAGGCCTGATCGCAAGTCATGGGCGTGGGCACAGGCATCCCTGCCCTTAGGGGCATGATTCACGGGTGACTCGATTTCTGACTGCTGCCAATGCTTTGCGGAGCTGCGACCCTACGGCAAAAGGCGATGAATGACTTGTAGCCACGCCCAAATCGCACCTGTTATCGAAATTTCCTTGGAAACAAACATATCAAATCCATTTTCTTGTGACGGAGACTCTGTCAATGAAGCGATGGTTGTGCTGCTTCATGGGTTTGAGGATGCCCTGGCCTGAACGTAGTTAATGGAGTGCTGCAATTGGTGGCATTGTTTGTAGGCTGCCCATGCACCACTGCGAGATAGACTTCATTCCCGAACTCTTGTTCACTCTCAAAAAGGCAGACAGCTGGAGTGGACGTCCTTTAGCATTTGAACACATTGTCAGAAAGATGATGAATATTGAAGCTCTGGGCTGCCCAAGATGACTGTTGACGCTTGCCAGCTATACCCACTGTCTGGCTCTCATCTGTGCGTTCCTGGGACTGCTGTGCTGGTCATCTTAACCTGCACCCCTTGATGCAAAGACTGATCGACTTGACAGCAGCCATCGTGAAGATTTGTTACGATCACACTGGCTTTCCAGAATGGGCCAACCCAAAACAGTACTCCCAAGTACAGTGTTTGTCTCTCTTGGCATGCGTTCACATGGGGGATGAAGTCACTTGGCACATGATACTCAGGTGGGTGTGCGATGAAAGAGTAGTATTTGGGCATTTCCTGGCACAACCAATCACAAGGAAGCAATTGCAACAAGGGATATGAATGGAATCCTCCATGCTGCCCTTGGCCAACCAAACTCTGTGCTCAAACGTCTCAGATCATGCCACAATATTTGGAACCGCCACACTCAATATCCTGAAGCCATTTCGGAATCCAGCTGTGCAGGCTGAAATTTGCACTGCAGGATCCTGAGATTGCTTGCTGCTGTGCCTGCAGGCCAGGAGATGGGTTCACGACGTTCAGCAAAGCAGATTGCTGCGGCTGCAGAAAGGAAGGCCCAGGAAGGACGCTCAACAGGGGAAAAGTTTAGGGCTCGAAAAGTGAAAGAATCTGCCAAAAAGGCTGCGACCTTGGCTGCCACAAGGCAGGAACCACTCTCTCCGGTGAGATTCTGGTCTGTGCTCTTTCTTTAGGGATGCTCAGTATCAATGTATGGTAATGATTGTGCATGATTGTGCATGTTAGATTAGTCCTTCATGTTCATTCGAAGTTGTCAGTTGTCAACTGATTGCTCCCTCGCATGTGCTGGCATGCTGCTGTGGCAATGCCAAATTCTGCTTGGCTGCAGATTTATCAGGTGAGCCACTATTTCAACTGTCATGTCGATAAATTGAGGCATGTTGGAGCTATGAGGCACCAGGTCATCTTGGTGTTGACCAGTAGTTAGTGTCAAGTTCGTCAGCGAGACTGCAGTAGTGGCTTTGGTGACTCAAGATGCAGTCGCCACGTAAAATTCGCTCAGAGACTATTGCCAACTAGGGGAAGAGGCATCGGAATGATGTGAACGTTTGCTGAAGATTTGGCTTAAGCAGTTGGCAGTTTGGATTCAGGACACCTAAACCACACCAGTAGCTGATTGTATGATTTTTGGCGGGCAGCACAAGCCAGATACTGTGTGGTGTTGAGATGATCCTCGCCTGTTTGAGTCCCTCTGCTTCCTAACACGCTCTGCTGCTGATGTTGCCAAAGGAGAAGATCAGTGTCCCGGATGCCACAAGCGCCAACGCACCCCCACTGGACATTGGCATGAAGTCGGCACCTCTCCTGGATATCGGGGCCGACGTTCCATCCGCTCAGGAAGCGCCTGCACTGGACGCCAAAGTGGAAGTGATCGCCCCGAACGGCGGGGCAGCTGATGAAGAGACGCTTTCCTCTACACCAACTGCCTCTGGCGCTGAAGCTGGTGATGAAGATAATGAGACTGTCTTGAAGGCAGAGGTGGAGGCTGGAAAAGTGACACAAGCTGCCGCTGTTGCGGCTCCAGGCGCAAGGAAACCAGGGAAACGACGAAAGAAGAAGGGCAAGAGAAAGGCAAGGGGCCGGTAGGGGACACAGAGACGTCACGCTGTTTTGGCAGGCGATGCGCTGGAACAAGTTTCTGTGCACTGCCACTGACGTGCAGTGCAATTTTGTTGTGCTGGAGGCGAGGGATCGAAATTGACTTGGCGTCTTGATAGGCTCCCTTTCCCCGCGGATGACAACGCCCATTTGTGCTTGTGACGGCTGTTGAGCGTGTACTATAGAGGGAGGGAAAGGCTGTGGCAGTGCAGACAGAACACGGCATTGCAAAGCGACTGTGTTGTGGCGTTTGGGCTGCGGTTCCAACACCGATCAGTCGATGGTGCTTGAGTTTTGAACACGGTTGAATCTGTTACCGGAGTGGCGAGACAGTTTTTGTGAAGACGTTCATCTTCTAACTTGAGGAAGGAAAATTTTGAGGGATTCGTGTAAAGTTTGCTTCTTTGGCATGGAGGAGATTGTGCAGCCGCTGAGTGTAATGGGGTCCAGATGCGCCCCTTTGTTATTGCAATCAAGTTGTGGGATCAGTCCTTGAAGGGGATGGCGCGTGTGCTGCAGCCGACGACCTCACGGGGTAGCCATGCTCATTGGTTAAGAAGTGAATTTGGAAGTTGGACGTGGTCGCCCATATATGTGCATTGTATATGCCCCACTCGCGGCATAGGCTTTGTATGACAGCCGCACTCTCGTGCTGCATTCATCCGGTCGGTGGCAGGCCAGCCATCGCAAGGCAGGCCATTGTGCCCATTCAGCTTTCACCAGTCAGTCGGGGTCAACGCCGGTACAGCGGTAGCAACATTGTCATCGAAATCCGGACCGGCTAGCTGGCATGCGCTGCACGTCAATACATAGCGTGTACTGGTTATGTACTACATACCCAAGAATTAGGGGTGGCATTAGGACCATCCTGATGCGCTCCAAGTCGAATCGACGCTGGAGGGGCCCAGACTCCTGACACTATGGGATTCTGACATTTCCCAAGAATGGGCATAAACCAAGCCGCCCCTAAGGCCCCACTCCTGATGGTTCCACCAGGTAACGTTTGGTGGTGGAGAAGAACACCGGACGATTCCGCGACCCGAGCACCTGACACGCACTGCGTACTGCAGCTACTGTATTTGCTGCGGTGATGCCAGAGCATGAGTTGCTTCATTTCATGTGTGGATGCCAGCTGCAAGTTGAACATCAGTGGTACTTATTTGGATGATTAAGGCCAGGGTCGTGATCTGTCCCCACCCGTACACGGATTGTGACCAGGCGCTGGCGTAAGGATTGACGCCAAGGACAGGGTTCTGATCATATCACATATTTGACGTTAAGCGTGGCAACAATGGCCCAACTCCACCCTTTTTCGACATGGAGGAACACCTTCTCAGGTAGCGGTGCGCAATGCGGTGTTCAGTCGCCCGCATCGTGACGGACCCTTGTGGAACAAACGGCCTTGATGTGGAAAATCGTGGTGCGCTTTCTCCTTCTGCAGTAGTTGACATCTCAACGCGCCTGTAAGACTGAGCCTCAACGATGAAGTTCTCAAAGTGAATGGGGTGTGAGGCTGGAATGCTTTGCTGACGAGCCATGTACCCCTGCAACAGAATGGAGTCACTAAATCGGAACGTCGACAGGGCACCGAGCTGAATGGGCCACCCAAAGTGCGCGTATCCTTGCAGCCTTCACCACGCGCGGGGTGTCTCCCTGTACAGGAGCTTCCTGTTCCTATTTACCTGTCTTTCAAGGACAGATAAAAGTCCTGCAGCAACGATTTCTACGCTTGTTCAGTGCTCATGACTCTTGCTTCCTTCTCAACAGCGGCTCTTGCCCTGCAAGGTGGCTGGATCTGGTAGCAACTGGCCGTACGAGTTTTTCACCAATTCGAGCTGGCAAGGCAGTAAGGTCACCACCCTTTGGCCATAGTGAAGCCGCACAACGCAGTCCTCACAGTAATCCGCATCGACACTCAGCTCACCGGGTAGGCGATCGCTTATTCCGGGAATCACAATGGCACGTACGGAAAACGCCAAGGACAACGATCCGCACACTTGCGACAACAAAATGGGTTCAACGGCCCTCACAGCACGCGCCAAGGGTGCACAACCCGTACGAGGTAGCATCCAAGCTCTTCGCAAGACAGAGCAGCATGCCCACAGAATGTCGCTCAACATTCGAATGAATACAGGACATACTTACAGGCGACAGCATCTTTCCTACCGCAGACACATTCAAATCTAACATGCACAGGTTCCACATCCCACATCCTCGGCAAGTGAGTCAAATGGGAAGCAACATGTAACATTACGTTATATAACGTATTGCTTCCCATTCGGAGAGAATTCTTGTTTACCAGAAGTAAATGCTTCAATGCTTCGGTGCTTCGGTGCTTCGGTGCTTCGGTGCTTCGGTGCTTCGGTGCTTCGGTGCTTCGGTGCTTCGGTGCTTCGGTGCTTCGGTGCTTCGGTGCTTCGGTGTGCTTGGGTAACCATTCCGGTATGCCAGAATTCAATTAGTACGCAGTTTCCAGCACAACTATCCAACAAACCCCCACCATTTTCCGCCCTGTACGAGAGAAGAGCTTACCAAATCGACTGGGTGCTTTCCTGGAGTACTGCTACGCTCAATTTGGAATGTGCAGAGTTTCCTCCACGATTACCCCTGCAGTCGGGGGCAGCGGAGGGAAGAACGACGGACTACGTTGACACTTTGGTGTGCAAGAAAGTTCCGACTTTCTCCATGACGCACTGGAATGGCCGATACCCACACCGTTCTCCCCTGACCGGTCCGTTCAACATACCCACGGATCGAATCCACCGTCAAGGCACGGTCAATCCGCATCCCTTTTGCCACATAGATGTCCACCTGATATCAGCCCATGAGCAAACGTCGCAAATGTGTTCCAGGTACTGCCCATTGGTCGGTGCGATCACGCCGGTCAGCGCCCAGCCCCTAGAGTACTGTTCCCCGCATTCTTCGCCTCCCGGACACTGGGTGATGAGTTCGACAACGCGTCGCCCCCGATTTAGCATTCTCATGTTCTGCCTCCTTGTCACCTTTGCCGCCTTTCCTGCAGCCCTAAGAACCCAGACCCTCTGCAGTTTCGACTCATACTACATACATCACATCAGCGTATCGTTATTAGTAGTATCACTATATCATATTTCAAACGTTCCGCCCAGCGCGCCGCTGCCGTGTACAACCATACCCTCGTACCCGGAGGAGGCCCACGTGCCATGCCGCCGATGGCTGCCCTTTCCGCTTCTCTGTGACTTGCAATGACCCTCCCTTCAGCAGGATCGAGCACGGTAGGGGCTAAAGCATCCTACTCTGTCTCATTCTACTCATTCAGAGGGGTTTGGAAGTCGATGGCTGGGGCCGGGCCTGCAAGGTCCCCCTGCCGCCCTTCTTGGACATTCTTCCCTTGGTGCAGGTCTCCTCGCAGCAGGAGCTCAACAGCGTCGAAGGCGGACACGCTGCGGTGTGAAACTACATTCCAGGGCCATTCCAGGGCTGCATGGCCGCACCTTGAAAGGTGGAACGTACGCCATCCCATCACAGCTAACATAGAAGCCATTGCGCAAGCCAGATTGCCCAGCTGCACAACTCAACAGCCGGTCATCCTCTGACACCAGCTGGGGTCACGAGAAATATTCATTCTGGACAAGGCCTTTGCAGGGCAACTTCAGCTGCGCTATGAAAAGGTGAAGTGACGTACCGGCCCAGATATCGGGCATAGCAGTTTGCTGCAGGGATGGCACTCAAACTATGCCTCCCCATTCACTGAACGCGGACAGACCATGGTCCAATGGGCAATTATTGAATAACAGTTCCCATCTCTTTTGATCATTTCCTTTTTCCTTTTTTTTCGAATGTCTTCCTGCAACTTTATCCCACAGGACATGCTCAAAGACACCATCCACTTAGTGGGAAAATGAAACTACTGAAAGGCACAATCAAGTGGTAAACAGTTCTGTTAGACATTTAAAACGTCCAGAGAAGGGATATGCTGTGGCTGGACACATTGCTACTTGCCTGGTATGTACATGTGTGCATCGGTTTCTGAGTGAATCTGTGCGAGTCGACGCGGTTTCTGTTGGCGTTTCCGTCCCGAATTCTTACGATTGTGTTCGTTTGAGTGCCCAAGGCATGTGGGCCGTTTTTTTCCTCTTTCTGTGGTCAATCCGCCAGCGGTATGCATGCAAAGTGGGGGGGATCCTGATGCCGCTCCCCATTATCATTTGTCAACGAACTCATGATGAAGACAAGCCAAGGCACACTGATTTCTATGCTTCAAGAGCACAACTTTCAAGATGGCGTTGTATTATGCACGCCCATCGCAACACCTCCTTTATGATGAACGGCCGGTGGAATGATACGTCACGCGCCACAAGGCGACACGAACCGACAGCGAAACTGCCGGCTTGGTATGTCGCAGCTGCTGTCGTCATCACCGTAACAAGGCAAGGAGGTAGCCTTCAGCTTCCTACTTTGCCCGAGTAGTGTCTATGATCGGTTGATTAAGATCTGATGCATAACACAAACAAAGTCTAGGAACGTATGCACTCCTAATGCCAGGATGCGTTTGCCGATGGCAACATATCGAAAGAAGTGTCTGCCTGTTGGCAGCTACTGTCGCGGCCCCGATTTGCGCAGCCCCTTTGTCAGCCCACAATCAAATGGAGATAAAGAAGCCTCGCACTCCTCTCCCGAATGTCCTGAAGCGAGCTCCCTGCTTCCGCGCACCCTCGTTCTGTGCCGGAGGGAGCTTCGCCGCGGCCAGCGCAAGCGCGGGAACGCCGGACACCCTCCTCTCTTCCGCCGACTGCTGCCCCCAAGGTGGGGAGCCCGGCACTCTTCGCCCTTTTCTAGGCCCCAGGTGCTTCCCTGCAGCTCTTGGGACTCTCTTGGGTCAACGTGCCACCATTTTCTGTGTCCCGAAGTTTTCCAGGCATTTGCCGGATCGTCGTTCGGCCTGCCACGGGTTGCCCTATCAGAGATGGCTCTGATGGGCCCGGGATGGGTTGTGCTATTGGCTTTCCGCGCTGGTCGGTAGGTTCCTCGATTCGTGACTCGGTGATCGAGCTGCGGTTCGTCCCGCATGCTGTTGCGAGGGCAGGCCATCAGTGCCTGGATAGGGCGCGGTCTGGGCGGCGATTCGCTCCGGCAGGGTCCACATCTGGGGCATCCAAAAGCCATCGACGGTTCGAAACTCGGTCGCCGCACGAGTGTCCTTTCCTTGTGACGTGCTCGTGACGTTTACTGTCCCACGGGGCTTCGCGCTGGCCTCCAACCTGACGGACGGTGTGGGTAATCGGCAACAAACTCTGTCCGGTTCGTGGAAACTGTAGCTGCTCGTTCGCTGCTGCCCTTGATTTTGGCTCGAGTGTTCCGTCCCCTCCAGTATCGGGGAGTGGATTGTCATGCCATCAATTATCCCGACAGCATGACATTTGGGAAGGTAATGTGCGATCCGCCGAGGTTCGGCAGAATCTATGGCATTCGCAGAAGGCAATGATATCCTGCTGACACCAGCATGAACGAACTGGCGAATCCTGCCTTCGAGTGGCGGGCAAATCGCTCGACAGTGCTTCTGTTCTTTTGAACGACGGCTTGGGGATTGCGGTTGAAATTTCGCACCACACTGCTTCTGACATGTGCCACACCGGAGACGGACACATCTGTGCCGAATTTATGAATGCCGCATGCGATGCCGAGATGAAGGTAACAACTTCATTCAGAGGAGCCTGCAAGCAGAGGAAAGAAACTGCAGCAAATATCAACACAAACAACCAATGAGAGCAAGACAAGATTCCAGCGAACGGACAAGGAATGTGCAACTAGAGGAGCATTTGGTGGAGGCGTTGTGGAAAATGCGGCCCCTGAGTGTGAGGGATATTGTTGGTCAATAGCGGGTCTCCGAAGAGATTGCTGGGTGAATAATGTGTGACGAAAATCTGGAAATGCAGAAGATTGTGCACAATGGGTTTGCCAACAAGCCAAGGACAGCTTTGCATGCATCAAAAAACCTAGAGCGCCATTGCTCGAGGCCCACCACTAGCTTTAAACAGGAGCTTAGTGAAGGGGTTAGGAACTTTTGTGGCAGGAGGGATTGTCTATAAGAAGGCACTTTGGCAACGGGCATCTCCTGCATTTCAGGTACACGGTGTGCTTTGAGGCGAGGAGAAGTGCGCTCTCGGCAGCTTTGCTGGGAAATCTGCAGCCATGCCCTTTGGGCTTTTTGGATCCAAGAAGCCCCTGCAGGAGGTCCAAGAGGATGGGGAGAAGGAGCCTGTGGTGCCCCAGGAAGCCCATGAGCAGGCCCCCAGTGCAGCAGTGAGTGCACACAAAAGCATGTGACCATGAATGTGGCTGTGGCTGTGCACAAAGGCAACAAGTATTGGCATGTCCTGTCCAACTTCAAGTGGAGCTGTACATAGAATTTGATGGAACTTGAATGGCAAATTGGATGGTGTGTGTGTGCATGTTTTTACTTTGCGTTCCCACCGTTTTCCAAGCCATTAGCTTGTACTGCCTTTTGGTCCCTTCCGCAGAGCCATTCATGCAGTTGCAACAAACACTGTGCATGTCTCTCAAGTCGGTACAAATGCACCCTTTTCCATTTGGAGTCACAGAGTTCCAAGTGCAGGCTGTCAAGCACAATTTTGGGACTCACAGCATTGCCACTTTGACATATTAGCAAACCTCAGTTGCTCTTTGTTGGCTTTTGGAGCTCACCCCAAATAACATAAGGCGAACGATAATAGCACTGAGAAACCTGAGCAATAATATCAAAATTCGATTTGATCACACAAGTCAAAATGTGGTATTGCACTGTGCTGGCACCCATGGCACATTGTGAAGCGTGTTGTGTTCCATTCGTCCCAGGAGGGCAGCTCTGGCACACAACAAGCTTCAACGGATGATGGCGCTGACTATGGAGACCTGGTCTACACAAAGCCAGGCACCTACCGGAGAATGAAGACTTCATGGAATCTAATGCGGGCCGCCCCCTGGCGTCGAGTCTCAAAGGGAGCTGTGCTCACCATTGAGGTATGTCACAGTTGGCAATGATATTACCCACATGCAACCCTCTTAAAACCAGCTGCTCTTACCTGATGCATTGTTGTAGGCTATATCTGCTCTCCATTCCACAACCTCTAAACCAAACATTGTCTTGCTAAAGAAAGGGAACATACCGCACGTATTGGTCCCATTCTTCCCTGTAGAAGGCTTGAAAATGCCGCACTCAGACAGGGTCAGCTGCAAGTTGCAAGGAGCATTGCCTGCAGGCATTGGTGTGGTGTTCTGGGGAGTGTTCTTGGTGAATATTTTCAAAGGACCTCCTGCCACACAATTTTCCAGCCTATTTTTCTTGTTGCCAATGGGCTCACCAGAAACCGCCTTGCAGTGAAGTGTGAGTGTGATCTTTTTTCTGCCTCGGCCCAAGGATAGTTGAATTCTCAAGTCCAGAATCGCCGTCAAGCGAGTGCCCATTTCACATGGTTTTGTTTATGTACAAACAGAGTATGTTGCTCCAAAATCGGCAATGCATGCCATGCTGGTACAGGCCATGCTTTTATGGGCCACGCCCTGTGGGGGTCTAGGCCAGAACACATTTTACCATGGGACTCATACAAATGTGGACGTTGGGATGGGGTTGCCTGACAGTTGCTGATCCGTGGCTGCTCAGCTTCGGCAGTCCGTCAAGGAGATGCTCCCCGGCTTCTGGGTGTACAACGTGTCACTGCCGGCCATCCGCAACTGCTTGCTGAAGGCCACCTACGATCCCCGCATAAGTGGCTTGCTGCTCAAAGTTGGCCCTGTGGACTGTGGCTGGGCAAAGATTCAAGAGATTCTGCGCCACATCAGGCTCTTTCGGCAGTCTGGAAAATCAACAGTGGCATTTTTGGAGAGAGGAGGAGAGAAGGAATACCTTCTTGCTTGTGGATGTGATGAGGTGTACACAAACCCAGTGGCCAGTCTCAACCTGAGGGGAATGTCGATGTCAGGTGTGGGTTTGACATGCACAGCCCCTCATTCTTGTTGACTAGGTTGGGAATCTGCAAACTAGCAAATTCCCAGCAGCCTCAGGATGATGCTTGGGGAATGTGGAACAGGATATTGTTTTGTCACACTGAACTCCATCTCTGCACAGCATGCTTGGCTGCTATATTCCTGTGAGTTGCATTGGAGCCCATTGCTGCATCAGCATCCCAATGCTTTGAAGAGAAGTGCCTGTTCATGTTTGGATGGACCTGCAGTCAAACCTCAAGCTGGATCACCGTGGCCTTATTGCGCAGGAGAGTTTGCAAGAAGTGTCCCAATAGTTCTTTTGGCTAACTGTGTTGGGTATGGTGCTTGCGTGTTTTGTGCCATCCCAAGGCCGTTAAACACTGGAGCCGATGGCAAACAATTTTCGTGTTCAATGAGTGTCTTGTGGGAGGCAGGTGCAGTTTGCCATCCTTGGGCTTTTCATGAAATCATTGTTTGACACAGTAGTGCTGGGTAACATGACTCCACAGTTGAAATACTGGCATGGTACACAGCTACGCAATTGTTCTGTCCTCAGCAATTATGCAATGGTGTGGCAAGCGAACAAGTGCTGTTTCAGATTTGCTTGATTGAAATTTGTCAGTCACATTGTGGACACTTTGTGTGTGCAGTAACAAGTTCAATGCGCATCAGCGTCAATCGGTTTCTCAAGTGCGGTACATATCATATGTCAGAGTATGGTGAAGTGCTTGTGAAGATTCTTTTCTTCTGCAAAAGGAAGCTTGTCCTGCACTGTGCACCCTCTTCTGGTCATTCTTGTTTGCAACCAATGGGCAGCAATTTTTAGCACTCTTTCACACCGTGCATCGTGATGCTGTAGTCACAAAATGCAACAGGAATGGCGCACAGCCGCACATACAGCAATCCAGCACGCGCTTGACAGCTTTCACATGTGAAATGATGCATGTTACGAGTGAAGTCCCCCGTGTCAAACCAATTCCGATCAGCGTTAACCGTGCTACTCTCCTTACAGCTGTGCATTAGCACTGTAGCAGTGACTCAGACACGATCAGCAAGTCGCTTCGCTACGCCCGCGCTCATTGGCTTTCAGCAGCCCGGATCTCACTCACTGCAGGCACATTTCTCCGGGGGACTTTGGACAAGGTTGGCGTTGAGCCTCAGGTTCGTCGAATCGGGAAGTACAAGTCTTTTGGTGACACTATTGTGAGGGAGAGCATGTCAGATCCACAAAGGGAGCAGATGAGCGAACTGCTGGAGGACATGTATCAGTACTTTGTCGATGTGGTGGCTGAATCAAGAAAGAAGACTGCAGCAGAGGTAAACTTGTCTTTCTCCTGTTTGCTTTTCGTAGGGCTGTCCCCAAAATGTTCCATACCTGCGTACCTCGTGTACCCATCAGTGCGGAATGCGTTCATGGATACCATTCGGATTCAATTGAATGACCCTGTGTTTGTCTTGTATTTGGTACAATCCAAAGCACAATATGGAGTGCTGCCTGAATTGCTTATCCGCGTTGGAGGAAGGGAAAATTAGCTCGTGTTGGACACTACAGCGCAATGTGGCCATCTTGTTGTTGTACTTTCCATTTGTTTCTTTGGAGCACTGTCATGGTGCGGAAGCATGTGTCTGTCCCATCACCGCAACGTGTTTCACTGGGTGTGGAGAATGGACATCCGAATATGCTGCCACAGAAAGGATCCCAAAACTGCGTTCAGCAAAGCATGAACCACACCCTTCCAGTGCCCCTTTTCACCGTCGTCTCGCACCAACAAACTGTCTAGGAAAGTGCCTGTCCCCCACGCATTTTCAAGCACAATTAGGATGCTGCTTTCGTGTCACCATTAATTGCAAGAATATTGCATTTGTCAAAGGGACAAGGCGCGGCTGCTTGCGACGATGTTGATGGCATTTCTTAGTTTCGTGAGTTTTTATTCCGTAACGTATGAGGTCAGAAACACAACCTTGTGTCTCGAGACCCGGAAGGGAGCCAGAGGACACGAAAAGTAGATGAACACAATTTGAAACATGACGCAGGCCTGAAACCGCTCAATGTTATCAGCGATCACCTAACACCAAAGTAATGTTCTGCCTGCGCAGGTCATGCACATGCTCGATGAGGGCTTTGTGGAAATGAGCGAATACAAAGCAGGCGGCTGGGTGACAGATCTTAAGTACTTCGATGAGGTGGAAAAGCTGATAAAGGACAGGCAAGGGAGGGCGAAAAAGGACAGTATGGCGCAGGTGACCCTGCGTCAGTACACGAGTGTTTCTCTATCTGCGTTTGGACTTACGGGGCCAGACACCATTGCAGTGATTCGCGCCGTTGGAGGCATTACAGGTGCGCCACAGCACTGGCATTGTCAAATAAATGCTGGCGACAATGACAGCTTTCCTGTTGCTGCAATAGCGGCAAATACACACCAGATGCATAATGGATGTGGATGATGGCGCAGCTTGTTTTATCAAGGTCGTGGCCGCTTGAGTCGATGGAGTAATTTGCTTCAGGGCAGGGCAAGAATGAACACAGCTGAATGATGCAGAGTTGCAGCCCTGCTCAGGCCCAAGGCGTTGCTCGGTCGGCTATGAGAATCTGCTGTCATTGGGCCCTTACCACAATGCGGCTGATATTATTCATTATTTCATCATTTCTGTTGTTTCCTATCGACAATGTTGTCGGCATTGCATCAATCCAGCAGTGGCATCTGCTAAAGGGTGACTAATCATTGCCCTTGCATCCTTAAAACGATGGTGGGTAGACCCATCCGCAGGTTCTTTCTGGAGTCGCTTTGTCATTTCCTCTCATGGCATGTCCTCTCGTCTTCACTGCTGTCAGCCCAGATCGGCAAATGAACAGAAAAAGGGTAATTGTGCCAGATGCAAATTTTGCTCGAACGAACAGCGAACATTAACGAATAGCAAACGGCAACTTCAACACATACAACGAATCTGTATGCGCTTCCAGCTGCCTTCCTTGTTGGCCATCTGGCTCACTGCCAGCGGGTTGCTGTCGTCAGGCCGATGCCATTCATCGCCCTGAAGGGGCCTGAGCCCGCCTGATGTGTTCTTGACAATCCGTGCAGAAGACTCACCCCTGCCAGCTTGCGTTCCCCACCAGGGTCTGGACAGGGTGCATCGCCAAACACGATCACGTGCAAGAAGCTCGCTGAAGACATCCGGAAGGCCAGGGACAGGAAAAACGTCAAGGCCATTGTGCTCCGTGTGGACAGCCCGGGAGGCGATGTGCTGGCCAGTGACGTCCTTTGGCGCGAGGTTCGAATGGCGGCAAGGAAGAAGCCTGTGGTTGCCTCCATGGGGGATGTGGCGGCGTCTGGAGGGTATTATCTGTCAATGGCGGCGGACAAGATCGTGGCGGAGAGGCTGACGATAACTGGGTCGATCGGCGTTGTTGTGGCCAAATTCAGCTTTGCTGAAATGTACAAGAAGATAGGGTGGGTTGCGCCATCGACCAATTTCCGGGCATTGGCTCTTTGGATTATTTTCCGAATTTGGTAAAGTTGATTCAAAACTGTTTTTGAAGCCGCTCAGTTTAATTCAAATCCGCGCTGTGAATTTCAACGGCGAGAATTTTTAACGCTGTGAATTGCGATTGCGAAAATTGCAGAATGTCACTGTTGAATTTGCAACAGGTTGATTCTCATTGAAGCATGGAGCATGTAGTATGAGGGAGGCTGCATGCTTCTCTTCTTGTGCACCGCATGTTTGTTTGGTATAGGGCACCACAAGGTGATCATATTCCACTTCATCAGCCGAATTCCGCCCTGTGTGTTTGCATGTTGCCATTGTAGCACCTATTTTGTTGCTACAATGGCAACATGCAAAAACATAGGGCGGAATTCGGCAACATATTAGTTGCCTTGTTTGGAATGACGACATGTATGTCCTGTCCACCACAAGAGGCATCGATGGCCTGAGGCACCCGTTTGTGGATTATCAGGGTGGGCCGAGAGATGCTGTCGAAAGGGCAGTTTGCAGGGCTGTTCGCCGATGGCCGGAGTTTCAGCAAGGAGGAAGATGAGTACTTCACAAGAGTCGCTAACATTTTCTACAACATTTTTCGCGACAAGGCCGCTGAATGCAGGAACCTGTCTGTGGAAGACATGGAAAATTATGCTCAGGTGAACTTTGTTGTGTCACGGAATGGTGTGGTGGCATGTGCGCGCCTTGTGCCTATCTGGCGCTTGCAGCCACATTTCCGCCACCCCTCAGTTGCTGGCAAATATTTTGGCATTGCCAAACACCCTTCTGTGCAAAAGAATCGGAGTTCAAATTGAAATTGGCAGCAAACATGAGGTGTGGAAGAGGCGTTATGTTTGAGCATGCCACTTGCATATGATGTGGTTGTCCCATTTGCCAATGACTGAGTGACTTGGGAGGGAGAGCTGGTTTCAGCCTTTGAGCACACGGTCACTGGACGTTGTAGGATTGAGAATCTGTTGCAATAAAACCATTGATACAAAAGTTTGTTTGTAAGGAAACTCTGCCACATAACTGCCAAATCTCATGGATCTTTGGAAGCTGCAGTACAAATTGAGCTAAAATCATGAACAAGGCCTAAGTGACAGTGAAGCTGTGGCCCCATTCTCGCACTTCCACCACTATCCTCGCCAAGTGGCGGCTCAACCCACGGTGTGTTGGTGTTCGACTTCTGCAGGGACGAGTATGGTCTGGCGCCCGTGCCAGCAGGGTTGGGTTGGTGGATGCCCTTGGGGGCATCGACCTGGCCGTGGACGTTGCCAAGCGGGCAGCCAAGATACCCCCAAAGGCACACGTGCATGTGTGGGAGGTCTGCAGGGAGAGGGGCTTCATGGGTGTGTCTGGCGCGGGCGCCTCAGCCCTGGGCTCGCTGTTGCTGGCTTTCTTGGGTCGTTCAGGAGAGTCGGGCAGCGCCATGGACGTTTTGCAGCATGCTCGCAGCCAGCAAGGGCTGACGCCCTTGCTGATGGGCGTCGAGGGTGTGGACGGGAGTGCTTCGGCAGAATTGTCACCACAGGTGAAGGTTCTTAGCATGCAAAATGCTTTAAAGAGCGTTGTGAAGAAGTTTCAAAACCAGTTGCGCCACAGGTCTGGCAAACTACGGTATGCCAGTGTTGTGGCACTGGCACAGCAGACTGGGAACGTGCGGAGCCATGCAGTATGCCCTCGTTAACTGTGCATCGAAAATCGCATTGTTGCGCATTCCTACACTGGGCGACAATGGGCCACGATGTGCCGTGCACTTCAAAAGCAGCAGGACAAAGCAAATCACTTGGCTAGTAGCTGGGAGCCAGGATTTGATCCCTCCAGTCTGAATACCAAATCCTCCTGTGCCCTGAGCACTGATGCAACACCATACTCTTGATGTTGTCTGTGTGTAAAGGCTCTGCCAGTGCCATGCGATTGGACATCGTGCCATCCTCATTCGTCTCTCTGTGTGCAGGCCATGCTGGATGCAGCGTTTTTGGGACGAGTTGACGACCCCTCTCGGGTGCTCGGAGCTCTTTTGAGGGGGGCATTTTAGTTCAGGCCCGCCCAATAGCAAGGTCTTTTGAACCCCCAAGGGTGCTGTTGGCTTGTTGGTTGTCATCTTCCATCCTGGCCATGCTCAACGCTGTAAGGGAACCCCTGTGTCTTCGTCACAAGCTTCATACGCTAGGACAGAATGGCATTGGCCATCTGTAGAGTTTCCAATGCCTATATCCGTGATCAAGCATTCATACAGCAAGGAGGAAGAGGATGGGGGCAGGGTGGAGTGGGGTGATGGACTTGGGCATTGTGTCCCATACTGATTGGGAAAATAAACTAAGTTGCTTGCGCCATTCTGAACACTCACTGCGTTGCCTGATGGAATGCTTCATCAGGAGGTCACCTGTGTATTTAGATCGGTGCTGCCTGCCCAGGCACCAGTTATTGTACAAACGGCTGTAATTGTTGTGCCAATCAAGTTATTAGCGCGTTTTTGAGTGCGTTATAAGTCAACCAGTCAGTGAAATTCGCAGGAATTTACAGCCTCAACAGCCAGACATGCGAGGCATGCGGTACATGTTACCAGTTCAGAAACAGGAACCTTGGCAGCACATCATGTCGCTTGCCTTCCTGCACACGAAGTGCATGGATGACTCGCTGATTATCAGTGACGCCGGTCGCCACTCGGCCAATGCAAACTGCGCACACTTCTGTCTGCGCTGGAATGCACCGACCTGAATAGGAGAAGCAAGTCCAAGTCCTCGAACTGACCTACCTGATGGTGTCCACCGGCGGGCACTGCCAGCTCGGCTGTTTGCGCAATCGCGGGAAGAGCGGTCGAAGTTCGAATGGCACAATGGTGACCGATTTCAGACCCTGGGCTGGTGTTGCGCCACAAAGATGCCACCTGTTTGCGTAGCGAGTGCCCCAAAACGCCGTTTCAAACGATCGGCGCCATTCGTGCGCCAGTTTCTGCCCAAGAACTCTAGCTCGACGCGTTCAGGCGTCACCCACCTGTTGCGCTTCGCCCACGGCCAGGATTTTCTCCGCAGCCATCTGGGGAGCTTTCACGGTCGGCGGCGTCGTTGCAAAGCACCGGCGACTCCCTGGTCTCGTTTTCGCGATTCTGCCGACACGCCACTGGCCGTAGACCGAGGAGCACTGGCAAGCAAGGTAGCGCCCGCACGTGCAAGGATGTCACTCCCAAGCAAGGATTGGCCTGCATCACAAACCGCGGTTACCTACGCCAGTGCACTGGGGTTTGTTTGTTTGGGGTTTGTTCGCTTGCTGGGCTTGGGCTGTGAGGGTCTCTGTTCGAGAGATGGCCAGTGTGGAGGTCTCTCATAGCAACAAAGGGTCCCCCGTCTACTGCTGTTGGTCATCGTCCATGTCACATGACTGCACGACATCCTGATTCCAGAAACTCGGGAGGCAGTTTCTGTCGTTTTGGCGGGCCATCCCGGGGTGTCTGGGCGATCACTGGCGCATCTGTAGGTGTGCGTTCTTCTCTTCGCCCCGAGCGGTGCGAGCAGTCGCACCGCGGCTGAGACGAGCGGCATGGAGGCCGACGCCGGGGCCCCGATGACCCGGCTGATGATCCGCCAGATGGTGCTGGAGAACTTCAAGTCGTACGCCGGATCTCGGACGATCGGCCCGTTCGACAAGGTTGGAAGTGCAGTAGATTGGGACGGAGGATTGCCGTCTTCCTGTCGTCTTGCCGTCTTCCAATTGTCTCCCTGTCGTCTCGTGAGGAAGGTGTTGCGGGCCGCACTCCGGTGAGGCATTGCGACCGTGGCACGGATGGCGGGACTGAGATTGTGTCTTGTCCAGAGCTTCACTGCGGTCGTGGGGCCCAACGGCAGCGGGAAGTCGAATGTCATCGACGCGATGCTGTTCGTGTTCGGAAAGCGCGCCAAGAAGGTGAGGGGCTTTTGGCCGGGGCAGCAGCAGGCCACCCGGCTCCGGAAATTCCGTTCCGGCGCGGTTTGGGACAACCCAAAACGCGCGGAACTGAAAAATTTTACGTTGCTTGTTGAGCAGCTGCGCCTCAACAAAGTGTCAGAGCTGATCCACAAGTCGTCCAACTATCGAAACCTGCAGTACGCGAGGGTGTCTGTGCACTTTCAGGAGATCATTGACAAGGTGAGCGGCCTCAGATCGGACCCAGCAATGCGCATGGCACGGCCCCTATTCGTCTCTCCAACTTTGTTGTGTGGTTTTGCATCATTTTTACAACATGGGGCAGGGACCACAACATGGCTCCTCTCACAGACCTTCAGAGTCCTCGTCGTTCTGCAGCCCCTGCATTGTTCTGGACTGTCTGCGTTTTGCAGTCATGGCATCACAAGACTGCCTCTGTTGATTTTGGCAAAGCTCAACAATTGCCCGTTGTGGTGATCATACTTTCTTCAGCTCAGCTGCAATCAAAGGGACTCAGATTCTGTATCTGAACCCAACTAAATGGCCTGTGGTGCTGCAATGCTGTCAGGAGGGAGCTGACTTCGATGTTGTCCAAGATTCCAATTTTGTGATTTCCCGAGTTGCCACCATTGCGAACAAATCCGATTACGAGATAAATGGGAGAAAGTCTTCATTCACAGAGGTTACTAACCTCCTGAAGGCGAAGGGGGTTGACCTCGACAACAACAGATTCCTCATCCTACAGGTGGTTCATGGTATTCCGTCGTGCTTCCTAAGTGGCCATGTTTCATAGCACATTGGAAATCACTCTCCTTTTACACTTTGGGCAATGTTGGCTTCCTATTGTAGGATTCCGTTGTTCTATGCAACTCAAAACTGGAGCTTGGCAGGGCAATAAATTTCTTCAGCAGCCTGGCCGTTGTTTCAATGGATCGTGGCAGCAAGCCCAATCGTTGGCACGTGTGCTGAGGCCAGTGAATGGCCAATGAAGGCATTTGTGCTGGTTCCTCACGGTGACAATGGCTGGGGCTACAGGGTGAGGTCGAGATGATCTCCCAAATGAAGCCCATGGGGCAGGACAAGCACGATGAAGGCTTGCTTGAATATCTGGAAGATATTATGGGCACCAACCAGTATGTGGAAAAGCTTGAGGAGGCATCCAAAAGGTACTGCAGAGTTGACCATAACAAAGTGCTGAAGGATGCTGGGGCAGATATGTGGGACTTGACATGCAAGCCCCTGTGTCATGGTGGTTGTTGTCTTGAATGCATGCTTCCTTGGCCCAGTCAGCACAGCGAATAATTAGGACCTAACTTGCATCACTGCCAAGCAGTCTACGCACCCGGTGCGAGCTAAATGGACGAATACAATTGTGGTTTGTTTGCTGTTGCACTCCAGGTATAAGAGAGTTAGGATGATGCCAGGTTTTGACAAGACCATCTCTTCGCCCAGTTTGGCACACTGGTGAAATTTTGCACTTGTGCATGTCGCTCATAGATCTCTATGACTTGCTTGCGCACATTCTGGATATCCAACTTGCCAAATCATGCATTTGCACAAAACCAGTGTTGTGTAGCCACCTGGCAAATTGTTGTTCCACAGCCACTGGCCAATGCGTTCCGAAGCAGAGGGATTCCAGCTTGATGTGGCACTCTGCACAATCTTTTTGTTTCTCAAGATGCTCATTGTTGTAGTGTGCTCGTGGCTGCCTTTATGCTGCAAGCTGCCAGCTCTGCAGAGCATTCAGAAGCCACCAATGTTTGCTTGTTGTGATGAAGTTGGGCAATACTGACCCATGTAGGGGATGAAACTCACAGACACAGGCTGAGGACACAGCATGCTTGATTGTTCAGCCAACTTTCTCACTATCAGCAATGGCAACAGCTGTAGCTGGTACAAGAACAGATGACCATTGCAATCGTCCCTGATTCCTGATCTGCCAGGACACTGGCAGAGTTCTGAGCTTCTCTTCTTTGATGTCAAGCACTCATTTTCTTACAATAATCTCTGGGTTCTGCATCACCTTGTGCTTCTTGTGAGGTCAAACAAGACGCGCACCTCTTCTGTCAGGACACTCGTTCACTGCCTTTTAAGTGGCAGTAGTTATTTAACTCTCTTACAGCCTGTCCTGAAAGACAACTGGCACAGTCTGCGTCCTGGCTGTTTTCGCTTTTAAATATCCTACTCGCTTTCGTTGTCCAACTATATCTTCTGCGCACTTCTGTCGCACACAGCCTTGAAGACATCGACGAGCGCCGCCAGTCTATGCTTCAGCGCTTGAGGATTGTTGAGGACGAGAAGTCAAGCCTGGAGGCGGCCAAGAATGAGGCGCTGGCTTTCCTTGCGAAAGATGCTGAAATCCAGAAGCTACAAATTGCCGACTGTTCCCACATACTTGCTGGTTTGCAGGTACGTGAGCATTGCACGGCATTCTTGTCATTTCCTTTCTGGGTGACGAAGGAGGGCCCTTGTGCCAGATTTGGTGATGAAGGGCAGAAGGAATTGTTCCCTTCTGGCATACTGACTGTAACAATCTTGTGTACCTTTGATTTTATTCTCTGCTTTGGGGCTTATCTCCAGTGTCCGCAGTGAGGCTGGTTGGATGATCAACACTTTACTCTGTTAAATATGGTTGGCCCTTTGTTGAACAGTCCTTGTGAGCAATTTGAGATTGTCTGCTGTGGATGCAATATTGCCCTTCGTCGCCAACATGGTGCATGCACATGTTGCTGATGTCAGCAGATGTTGTGAAGGAAAAGCAGCAGACTTGTTGTGCTCAATGGTCCTGTGTTTTCGCTTCCCAGGAAAACATGGACCAGGTTGAGGCCCAGATAGCATCGTTGCAAGGCAAGTTGCAGGCAGAGAAAGAGGGCAACAAGTCGTCTGTGAAGGAGCTCGCTGCTTTGCAGAAGACCCAGCAGGAAATGCGGAAGAGGCAAACCAGGCTTGAAAAAGAGCACCAAAAGGAGCAGGGCAAATACAAGGAACAGGAAAAGGTGGACTTGAAATTTGCAGAGGAACAGAAGCACTTGGCAACGAAGCTTGAGAAGTTGAAGAAGAAGGAAATGGACAGCGCACAGGCAGCTGAGGTATAAGACGCCCCATCTTGTAATCTAGTGGCACTAGTTGCGCTGTTCTCTTGGACTTGCTCTGTTGTGTCCTGCCATCGATGGCTTTGGTTGCACGTTTGTTATCACATGGCTTATCAAGACGTGGTGAGGCGATCAGATAATCTGGAGCTGTGGGGTTCGTCTTTTGGGCTTCATGTGTTGCAATTCTTCAAGGCTTCTGGGCTGCCTTGCCAACAGGCTGCGCAGAAAGACATTCGGATGGCAGAGACCGAAATCCCCCAAGCACAGAGCCAAGCAGAGGGATTGCAGGCTCAACTGCAGAGGGAGGAGCAGGTATCCCTGTGTGCTGGAACTACTGCCTTGCCAACACCCAGTGATGTGCACATGTTGTGGAAGCAGTGAAATTTGGTCTGTTCCATACCCTGTCGGGGGCACAGAGGAAGGCAGGACAAGAAAACAGGTGCCAATTACCAGCACCCTGAATTTCGTGCAGTCAAGGCGAATGGACATGGCGTATTGAATGTTTGGACTAATCCATTGAAAAATGATTGTGGAATGGTAAAACAGGCATTCTGTGCAGTTTGAGGCCACTTGAGCAGGGTCCTGCCCACATGCAACTGGAATCTTCAGCTGACGGAGTTGTTTTGCGGCATGGCTGGGTAGGTGTTCCAACAATATAAGGATGGCATCAAGGACGAGGTGGAAAGCCATCTTAAAGAGCTGAGCAAGGTACTGGGCTTCTTTTGGCTGAATGAGGGTCATTCACACCTTGAATCAATCAGAATGCTTGAATCAAGGTGTGACTTTTTGGCAGCAGTGGAGGCTCTTCAGGCCAATCTGCTGATGTACTTGTTGGTTGAGCAATGCCTGTGCACATGTCGATCGCTGTTTCACACTGTTCACATCCACAAGCCTCGGTTCCTATTCTGCTTGTTATCCATGCTTGTCAACAACTTCATGCAAAAAGACACCCAGTTTGTTACAATGCAACATAGGAAAGCAGCAACGGCAAGAAATGAACACCATCACCAAAATACGTGCAGGACAGGAACAGGCACATGTTGATGTATGCTGACCTTTTTATTGGCAGGTCCAAGAAAGCCTATCACCCTGGGAGCGGCAAATGCAGGAGGTGAGGTCTAAGGCCAGTACTGCACAGGCCGAAAAGGAGACGCTTGCACAGCAACAGGCAGTGGCAGAAGCAGAGCTGGCTGAAGCGCTGAGAACTATTGAAGAGCTGAAGGCAAGACCAAACCACAAAAGGCTGCAGGAGCTGGAGGCAGAGGCACAACACCACAGGTGCTGCTCTTGGGCCATTTGGCCATCTGCCAGTGCAGCTCACCAACAGCTTCGCTTGTCAGAAACTTGAAAACAACATGGTGAACCTGGCATGTGGCAGAAGCTTACTAAGGAAACAGAAGTGCTTCTGGTATGTGTATGTTTGGCTGGTACATACGTTTGTCTTGAGTGACAAGACGATCTCCAGTTGCCTTCAAGGGAAGATAGGGCGATTCGTGCCAGTGTCACAATCGCTATCCAAATTCTTTGCATTGTCTAGCCATTGACTTCTCTTGCCTTCCGTTCTGGGCACTGCAGTGTGTTTTCCTTTTATGATTACATCCTTTTGAAGGACACAAGGACTGGCCAACCTGATACTGACACAGCGGTGGTTCTCACCACATTATTCTAGAGAAGCCTTGGATCGACAGCACAAAAGATCAGTCAGTGCCGAACTGCTGGTGCTCAGTGTTTCCACCCACTTTTTGATGCTGTCCCAAGGCAGCTGCTCCAGGAGGCCACACATGCGCTCCAGGAACTCCGGCGCAAAGAAGAGACTCAGCAACGAGTTGTCCGTGAGATGGAGGAGCAACTGCTCCGAGCCAGGCAGCAAAATAGTGATGAAAGATCCCAGGGTGGCATTATACAGGCCCTGATGGAGGCAAGGAGGTCTGGCCAGATTCCTGGGCTGCATGGCCGTCTGGGTAGGTGCTCGTCCACTTGCTGTTCCCGTCGTTGTGAAGTGACTGTCTTTCCATTTAGACTGCTTTTGGAGATCCTGGACAAATGTGTGGCACATTCACCACAGCCGAAGGCATTACAGGGGAATGAATGCCTGTTCATGCTTTTGTTTGCCATGATTCTCTTTTGTTTTATTTGTGATGCATGTTGTCCTTGTTGGAGTTGCCAGGACATGCACGCAACAGTGACTGATGGCAAGTGCCCTCTCACCAGGTGATCTAGGTGCAATTGATGCCAAATACGATGTGGCCATCTCTACCGCATGTGGGGCCCTGGACCACATCGTGGTGGAGAGCACTGAGGACGGACAGGCTGGCGTTCAGCTGCTGCGCAATCGGCAGCTGGGGGTGGCCACATTCCTCATACTATCACAGCAGGCGCGCCTGGAGGCAGAGATGCAGAGACCCGTCAACACACCTGAAGGTCAGGGCTGCTGCCCGAAAGTCATCCCCCTGTTCTAAAGGGTTCCTGTTAGCAAAAAGTAACCTCAGATTTTTTATGGGCACAGCCCTTTTGAGCAACAAATTTGTGGACCTCTTGCATGCTTCTCCATACTAGAGGTGATGATGCAGAAATCACTTTGAGTCTATGTGAGAAGTACAGACAACGCAGAGGAACAGTCACAGTAAAAGCCAAGATGGGGGTCTGCACCCACCACCTTGCATGCAAGGACTTTAGCCCTTTCAACAGCTCAGGCAAAAAATGAGGTGATAGACCGCATTGGCAACTGTGCAGCTCCACCACGATCACAATTGCCTTCAAAGTTCAAAAAGTTGCCAAGCTGCATGCAATGCGATGCAAGGCAATTGGCACCAGTGCCACTTCAGCACCCACACTCTGTTTGTTGGTCTCGCAGGCCTGCCTCGCCTGTTTGACCTTGTGCAGGTTGGCAACGACCGTGATCGCGTTGCCTTCTACTTTGCATTGAGGAACACACTGGTGGCTAACGACCTTGAACAGGCGACACGCATCGCCTATGGCTCAGATCCAAGGTTTAGGCGCATTGTGACGTTGAAGGTGGGCATCACACCAATCCTGTGTTCACAAACCTGGCTTCATTTAGTGGATACCTTGTTTCCACACTTGTTTATGCTCCTGCCCTGCAATGAGCAGCTCCAGATGTAGCTGTTGCACCAGAAAAGGGTGGTGTGGGCAAAGGAACAGAACACTGGAACAGAAGCGCATTGATTGGCTTAGCAGGCCGGACACTTTGCATGGATATCTGAACGCTATGCAAACACGTGACGTTGCCTCTTTGCATCCTAGGGAAGGTGCATTCAGTGTTATAAATGTCTGTTTCGGATCCATTCGCATTCAGACGCATGGATGTGGAGAGTGCCAAATCTAATAGGTGAGCTCTTATGCCCCCCCACTTCTTCTGGCTTCTGTTGCATCGTCAACGATGGGCACCACAGAGGTACAGCCTACATTTTCTGCTGCCCTGGGCATACAATTTTAGCTGCATGGTGTTCGTGCTGTCTGTGGGCACAACATCATCTTTTGCAATTGTTTGGAATGAGTGCAATTCCCTTGTGCCATGGGGAACCGACTGCATGCTGTGTGTGACAATCTTTGGTAAACTGGCGAGGACATTTGCACTCGTTTCAACTGTAGATAGCACCATGTTCATCATGCCCTGAAGTATACAGGTGTAATATACATAGGTGTATATATAGGCGTCATCTATATAGGTGCATGGGTGTAATGGCACCGATATGAAGGTGAATTGCGCCGTGTGCAGGGAGAGCTCATCAACGAGTCAGGGACCATCACAGGAGGTGGAGGGAGACCCAGGCGTGGCCGAATGACTTTGGGCAATGCACCGCCAAGGGTCCTGGATCGGCGGGCAAGGGAACAGGAAATAAAGCAGCTCGATTCTCAAGTGAAGGAAGCCCGCGAGGTGTGCACCTGCTGGCATGCATTTTGGTTTGTGGTTGTCATTGTTGTCGTTTGTTGGCATTTGTCCTCACCCTCAAAAATACAAATACGTCACATTTCAGCGATGCAGCATTATGGAATCTGACAAGATTTGGTTGACATTGTCGATCAGTACAGGTTCATCAACTGTTGCAAGTCATGCCACTGGCCATGGCAAGATTCACTAAAAACATCCACATAAAAGTATCATTGCTCAATATGAGGACAACAATTTGATGTGCCGATCAGTTTGGCTCGCAGCTTATTGTTAGAGGGTGATGCATGCCCTTCATTGACGATGCAGGATGCTCTGTTTCCTTTTTTCTTGAAAATCTTGTGCTTTGTTGTTTCGCTGCTTTCTCTGCTGTGCTTAGAGACCGTTCATAATTTTGCATATGTAAGGTGCTTTATGTTTACAAGGAGCATAGCCAGAACAGTGTTGCCAAAACTTGGAATGCGCTTTGCATGACCTGGTTTGGACTCACCTGAAGAGGCGCTGGATCTTGGCACTGGCATGCATTCTGAAATGTGTAAAGCACCAAGCATGTGCATCAAGCTTCTGGCAAGTTTTCTTGGCACTGATTTGGTCTGAGAAAAGCACCAGCCAATCGCCACATTGTCCGATTTCTGTGCCGGTGCTGGTGCTTTTTTGGCTCACATTGCAAACCTCATTTGAATGGGAAGTGAACATGCACCGTGAATTGCTGTGCAGTGCCTGGAGGCTATCATGCAGGCGATTGGAGAAAAAGAGTCGGCTCAGCAGGAATCCCAGAGAGCCCTGTCCAACCTGGAGACCACCATCCCTGTCACGCGAATGGAAGCTGAAGCAGACGAGGCCCGCTCCAACGACCTACAGAGGCGACTTGGGCGCCTGCAAAAACAGGCCCAGGTGAAGGGTCAGGAGACACACTGCTTTTACTCCAGATCTTGCAGCATATGTATCTTAAACACGTGTCTAAGTGCAACAGGGCATGCTGTTGTTGTTCTGCTTGTCCAGCTTGCATGATATGTAGCCACCACAAAGTGTTTTGTCTCTGCCCAAAGTTGATCTTTCAACAGATCAGCTGACTGGCGGCTCATCCCCTGGAAACGCCAGCTCAGGAGGACATCCTAGGACATCGAATCGCTGGCTATTCAGGTCGGACATGTCTGTTGGCGACCTGCTTTCAAGGCATGCCAGGCACATTGGTCTCCCAACAGTGGGTACCACACACAAATGCAATGTCCACAGTTCAACACACATTGCACCAATACGTGACTATGGAAAGTAACCAAAGTGTCTGCAGCAGTGAGCTTGAATGAAGTTGTCCCCATTGTTGCCATGAAGTTTGAAGGACGGAGGCTTGTCATATTAACAGCAATGTTTGCATTACTGTTGTCTGTATCAGCGACTGCACAGCATCATGTGTCCATCCTGTTAGCGGAACATGCTCTGGCAGTATAATGGAACAGGCAGCTGACATACTGCAAAAGCGACTCTGGAATACGTGTATGCAGCTTGCACCTGTGCTGAGTCAGCCCCTGCCACTTCCCTTCTCAGCAAACAAGCTGTTCAGCACTGTGAATATCTGCAACACATTTTCCTAGCAAAAGCAGGTTACTATTTGCTGTTCAGTCACAGTGTCAGTGCTCACCTAGATGCAAGGGCAACTAAGTGTCCACGCCTAAGCAGTTGGCACACTCCGAGAAGAAGAGTTGAAGCAAAACGCTCAAGGCTTCTTGTCTTGTGGTTGACCTGCTAGAGCCCCATCAAATTTTTGGATCTGTGGATGCAGCCGACCAGGGAGGAAATTGCAAAGATTCGGGACCTGGATTGCAGAATCCAATCTTGCCAAGGAGACATAACACGGCTGGAGCAAAGCATGGTGGACCTGCGAAAGATGGAGGACGAGATCAAGAGCAGGATTGAGAATGCTGGGGGCACGCGTCTTCGTAACCAGAAAGAAAAGGTACATTGTGTTGAGTTTGGGCAAACAGTCTCAGGCACATATTGTTGATGGAGTTGTGGCTGAAATTGTCTGGCAAGGACAAGGGCAGCGATTCAGACTGTTTGAATGAGTGTGTTCGTTCTCTCTGTACAAGGTTGAGAAGCTGCAAGAGGCCAAAAAGCATTTGGAGATGGAGATTAAGAGAAAGGAGGTCCTGATTGCATCTAAGAGGAAGCAAATGAATAAGATGGCTGGTGACATCGAAAAATGCCGCGCAGAGGGTGCAAAGACAGAGGAAAAGGTGGCCAAAAATCGCAAAGAAAAGCAGGCCAATGAGGATGCGGCTTTGTTGACCTTCCAGTCAGCTGAAAAAGTGAGGGCTGCAGTTGAGGAGGCAAAGGAAGAGCTGCAGAACGTTACAAATGCGGTGCGTCTGGCTGATGTTCAGCCTTGCTGTGTCCGCTAGGGCGACTGTAGCACATGGAAATATGTGTAAAGGTGCCCAGATAGCAGGTCAAGCGTTTGACGCTTGGAAAATTTGCTTGTGCAAGACAGATGATACCAGTGTCCAGTGCCTTTGAGTTGATTGATGCACATGCTTTATGTGTTTGGGCCAATTCCTAGACATCCATTGTAGCCATGGCCCATCTGAGGCTCTGGGCAACCGTGCACCAACATTTACCTGCCAACCGATCATTCAGCACCATCCTGAACAATATCGATCCCCTGTTGCATGAACTAGATGGAAGGACTGCTCCAAGAATCCAATGCTGCACGCGAGCGCGAGTCAAGGATTGAGATCGAGTTGGAGGATGTGACTCAGCGAAGGGCAGACGTGGTTGCAGCAAAGAGACACCACACCAACCAGAGGGCAGCGTATGTGCAGAGGTTGGCAGAGTGTGCGCCAGGTGCGGAACTGCACTTTCAACACAATTTTTGTGTTGCTGAACTGGCAAGTGAGACATCAGTGCATCTGCTGGTGACTGCATTGATGAGCGTGTGACAAATTCAGCCATTGCCCCCTGGAGGGCATAATGGTGTACAGGCATTCAAACTGGCCCAGTGGGTGCACAATGCACTCCAGACAAGGAACTGTGGACGTAGATGAGTGATTGGGCAGGAACTTCCTCATCATGCCAGATGCTCTTGCGTGCAATGTCGATTCGGCGATGACCTATAGCAACAGCTGGCACCACGAAAGCCAGAAAACTGCACCGATTGCTGAAGTCTGTCCAACCTTCTACCAGTGTGGAACAATCTAGGCTGCTGGCAGGATGGACTGCTGTTTTCTACAGCCATTTCATGCGACTCTGCTGGCTGTCTTCATGTGCGATGGAACCAGGCCCCAGTTGCGATTTTTGTACTGCAGCACTCTTGTTGATGGATACTATTTCTTGGTGTAGTAACATTGTTGGGAATTGCTCTTTTGGTGACTCTACCCCATTCCTGACGATGGGCCAGGAATTCAGTGACCCTTGCAATGTGGCATGCACAGGCGAGCCTGTTCCTGAGCATACCCCAGAGGAGCTGGCAACTGTGGATGTGCAGCAGCTTCGCTTCCAAATCGTTTCACTGAAGGAGGACCTTGAAAAGATGAATCCAAACACATCAGCTCTTAATGAGTTCAGGACAAAAGAGGCTGAAGCTGCAAGACGGAAGGAGGAGTTTGACTCTGTGACACAAGACAGGGATAAGGTAGGCGTACAGTTTGCTCTTTTGGATCCAAAATGTTGCATCATGTTTAAGAGTCTAGGTGTCACCCCATAATGGTAGAATGGATGTTCGATGTAGGACTGTCTGTTAGAGTGCATCAATCAAATGACAAGTGTTAACAACTAAAAACGACCTTTCCCTTCACTGTGAAACAAAAGACCTATCTGTGATTTTTAGCAAGTTTCTCTAGATTTTCGTCACTGCCAGTTGCCAAATACAGCACTGTGGGCAGCTCAAGGCGTGGCCCGGTGGTGTGAGAGAGCTTGTGCAGTTGTTTATGCTGAAATAGGACAAACCATTGACTTGGGCCTATTGGCGGACGTTGGGTGGCATTTGCCTCCATGAGCATCTGCCCCATATCCATTTATTTCCGTTTGCATTGAGGGTTTGACCGTCAGAGTGGGTGAGGGACTGTTGCTGCTGAGAGAAAGCGGATGAGACCAACAACATCATTGATCATGACAAGAACAGTAATGCTAATAGTAAACATGATGGCAATAGTAATGGTACCAGCAATAATATTGGCAATGACCCAATGCTACACCATTTTCTGCAGCATCCGCTCTTGCATCGCCAGCCCAGCATACAGAAGTGATAAGGCTTGCAAGGTTGCATGTCGTTCACTGGCATGCTGATGCATGTGCTGAGACTAGTCAAGCCCTGCCTTAGGCCACTTAGCTCCTGTAACATTGCAGCAGTCAATGCATAGGCAACTTGCATGCAGCGATCGCCATGGCCAATTGACTGTTTTGTTGGGCAGGCGTTTGGCCATTGTCAGTTGTTGCGCAGTGTACAGAGGAGACACTTGAGTTATATTTCTTGCTAAGAGCAGGCCAAGCACATGGCATTGAAAGAGCTCTGAGCAGTGTGCACAACGTGCACAGAGGCTTTGGATATGGCGATCTGCCCACCGCTCGCGGTACAGACATGGCCATTGCAATTTGAAGTTTTGACCACCACTGGCCCCTGCATGTCACAGCGCATTGTTTCAAATTCAAAGAGACAACAAAAGCATCGCCTCCATGTTCAAATCAGCACCCTCCTGGAGCCAAGGGTCATTTGCAAGAGTGTGGGAGGTGACATGGCTGGAAAACAACTGCTGAACAGGTCGAAGTCTCAGGGTCGTGGTGGCCACGTGAACCCATTGAATACGGATGGGCGGGTGAGCCCCGGTCTGTCATTTTGGTAACCATGCTTGAGCTGATTATCCAGTGGCCATTCTCAGATGAAGATGCACTATGAAGGACTGAGGAAACGCCGGCTGGATGAGTTCATGACCGGGTTCAACATCATTGGCATGAAATTGAAGGAGAACTACCAAATGCTCACACTAGGAGGAGATGCAGAACTGGAGCTCGTGGACTCCCTTGACCCTTTTTCGGAAGTAGGCGACCGACTTTCTGTGTATTCCGCCATCCCCATCGCATATCCCCATCGCTGTCCCCATTCTACTGTTTGTCTCTGTGAATGGCAAAGAATTCTCGATCATTTACATGCAGCAAGAATTGGCCACGTTGCTTATCCAACTGCAACACGACAACGCATGTCCAGCAAAGGGATGGCATGGCCAGATTGTGGGTCCCACATTGTAGGAACTTGTTTAGCACTTGTCCTTGCACCAGACATTTCTCGCCTGGTCATGCATCCAGTTTGGATTTACTTGCCATTAGTTTGCAGTTTGTGACACGAACTTGTTTATGGCCACCTGTGATGTATGCACTGTTGGCTATCACAGCACAAAACTACAAGCACCAACATGAGACCCAACTGAACACAGTACCCAGCACCATGTTAGTGGCACAGAGGACAGATGTAGGAATCTGCATTCGTTGGCTTTGTCACCGTGCTGTTGACACGCGTGGGCATGTGCCGCAGGGTATTGTGTTCTCTGTGAGGCCGCCGAAAAAATCATGGAAGAACATAGCGAATCTGTCTGGAGGCGAGAAGACCCTCAGCTCCCTGGCGTTGGTTTTCGCCCTGCACCATTACAAGCCGACTCCTGTTTATGTCATGGATGAAATCGACGCGGCTCTGGGTAGGGTGGCAGGACATTTGTGCTGCTTGTGTCACTGCACCATATTGACAACTGCTGCAGTACTTGGGCCAAAGAGTTGCTGCAAAGTGCTCCTGCTCAAAACTGTAACTAACCTGCAACAGCAGATGTACTGCCTGGTTTCAGCCGAGAGGTGCTGGCTCTGCTGCTGCAGCCAAGTCTTCTTGTGAGAATCGATGCACGTGTGTTTCAGCACTTGCATCTGGAGCTTTCCTTGGCCTTGGTTCACGCTGATCTGTTATTTGGAATGTCTGCTTGATTGTGTTTGCTGTGCCGAACTTCCTGTTGAAATTTAGCCTGTGATTGGTATGCCTGCCAGACTTCAAGAATGTGTCCATCGTTGGGCATTACGTGAAGGAGAGAACCAAGGGAGCGCAGTTCATCATCATATCGCTGCGGAACAACATGTTCGAGCTGGCTGATAGACTCACTGGGGTCTACAAGGTCGATAACTGCTCCAACTCGTTGACCATGAATCCCCGAGAGTTGGTGATTGGAGGGGCTCATGATGTAGGCAAAGGCCAGCAAACGGGAACTGAACCAACAATGACAGTAGCTTGAAAGCAGCGTGGCATTTTCACAGTGGCTGGCAGGTTCCAGGGAAGTTTCGGTTCTGTGTGGTGTGTTTTGGACACCAGGGCTGCTCTTTCATGATGTTGAGATCCATGGCTTATTTATATGGCACATATTAAAAGATGAACAGGCAATGGAAACATGCAATGTCCTTTGTGTTAGTTACTGTGCTTATGGATGGCAGATTTTGTATTTGTCTGTTTGTAGTAGATACTGTGCGGATGGATGGCAGATCATTTTGTATTTGTGATGTTAAGGTGTCTGCTGTAACTCAAACGAGTTGCTGCACAACCCCTGACAGTTTGGCTGGCCATTGAGGCAGGTGTGGTGCGGCACTGAATGCCTGCACACCATGGCTTGCGACCTTCATGCCAGGGATGGCCAGAGTATGCTATCCGAGCAGTGGTGTGTACATGATAAAAAGGCACCGTGAAGATGGGCACAGCTTTGTGGCATAGCTTTGGCCACAGGTGTATCAGGCGCACAGAGTCCCTGTGTCGGCGAGCACAGATAAAGCAAAGCGCGCTGTAAATTCCCCAGGAAGCGTGGGAGATTGATGTTGGGGAAACGACAGAAACACTGCTGACAAAAATCGGAAGGACTGACGCAGTAGAAGGTTCTGGTACAGTCCAGGAGACTGTCACTGCTAAAATGGAGCGTTGGTGCTTGGGGCCATTTTCGTTGGTGCAATACCGGTTGCTGGTTTCTCCTGATGACACGCACCGCAATTCCGTCATTTTCAAGTCCAGGAGGTTGAGGAGGTTCGCACATAAACACTTGAAATGTCTGGGGCCTTGCAACAACATCTCCTCACCGCCTTGACACTTTTGCACCCGCGCATGGCACCAGCACATTTCCAGAACTCAGCTGCACCACTGCGTTGACTTTGTGCAACTGGCTCCCTCTGTGTGCGCAGGCGGAGTGCATAGCGTGATGGGGACGGAGTGGGGAACAAAGATGCAAAAAGTCTTATGCAAAGGGGACAGACGCGTAAGGAGAGACATTGTGTCGACCTTCGCGCCCTTAACATGGAGTTGACATCCAGTTCAGAAGTTGTGCCATTTAGGGAAGACGCTATGTCGACTTTGGTACACTTTTTTAAAGCTTGATGAGCTGATAGCGCCAACTTGACGCCAAGCACAGAGAACCCACCCCCCTTTGCGTCAAATTGACGCTGAGCGTACCAAAATCGACATGGTGCATTCCCTTGTGCCCGCCATCATGGCAGTCCAGTGTTCCAGACGACGGGGAAATGGCATGTAGCAGTGCTGCAGCGCTGTCGCAAGCGCCCTGTCCACAATGGACCCAATGGCAAGGAGCTGATCCCAAAATTCTTGCACGGATTCGAATCGTTGTGGAGACTGAGTGTGGCAGTGGGTGTGAACAGCCAAGCAGCATCCTGGCCCTGGTGAAGCCCATTGCGACTGGGGAATGGAGAACATCGACAGAGTTTGGGGGACGCGACAATTTTGGATCTCTCCCGTGCCACAAGCTCGCGTGTGACGAGGACAGCTTCTGCACATTGATAAAGAGGGCAGGCCAGACGACCACGAAGCCAAGGGAACCAGGAGCAGTACAGCCATCAATGCATCGAGTGTGTACATGCTTCTGATGTCGTTGCTGCTCAAAACAATACATTACGTTGCGTTTGCTACCTATGCCAAGCGCACACCATGCGTTCATCAGGAAGGGCAGATGTTCAATGGTCTTCACCAGGGGCGACCGGCAGCCCAGTGGAATCTGGCAGCGGCCGACGCACAACCTCTTGTGTCCAATGCCTCCATCGTCACTACCACAGCACCAGGGCTGCAGCGTCTCATCCGCGTGGACGCTTGGCTCATGGCTGCTGCCGCAACACGCATCTCGAATGCACGCCCCAGCCTGATCCGGATTGTCAACACACAGCGCACAAGAGCAGATGTGAGGGAACATTTGCGGGACGCACCAGAACAACGTACGAAACACCTGCTCAGCGGGCTGCAGTGCATCAGGACGTGTAGGTTACGCATAGTAGGCGAGGTTACGGTAGGCCCGGAAATAGGGCGGGAGAATTCCAGTGACTCACGAGTGATTCGGCTGGCTCTGTCTTCTCGTCCTGGCGGAGGCGCGCGCAGGCTGTGGCGCCAAGGAGCCTTGGTGCCGAAAAGCATGACGGGACGACTTTCAACGGCTCCGAGTGGGTCGCGAGTGGCGGCGCCGCCTAAGGGACCTGTCAGGAGCCCCTCTGCACTTCGTTTGCTTTCCCTCCCGCCCACCGCTGTGTTTGGTTGTGATGATGGGATCTTTGATATGGTTCTCGCTCTGGGTAAATTCTGGGACCGAAAATGGCAAAACATTGATATTGGGGTGAATGCACCGACAGATGCATATTTCATTGTGGGAAGTTTGGATAATGGACTCGGGTATATGTGGCTGTGTGGACATGGTTTGTGATATCTGTCGCATGTGCGACGAGCTGGAAAAGTGATTGTAATTACTTTCTCCAGCGTGTGCCCTGGGTGGGCAGAATTGCAGGGCTGAACGTACCCTGTGGGGACAGCGCCCAAACAGGATGTCTGCCACACGTGCTGGGCACGAACTGACGCGGCCCCTTTCCAGATCCGCCAGCCCTCTGCGACCATTCGAGCCTCCGCACTCCCACCCCCCACGCACACTTGGCAGGCATCCGGACATCCACCCCAACACACTCGCAGGGGCCACAGGTCACAGCGGAAGGCAAGGATGTTACACGCACATCCAGCTGCACCCGCTACTGTACAATACCTACGTTCGCCTTCACACCGCGTTCATCAACAGTTACAGCTTCCCCCACCTCGAGCAAGAGCAAGGGATTCAGATCCCTTGGGTGCCAGATCGTCTTCTTCCTCGTTCTTAGGTATGTAGAAGAGATCGACCCACGTCATTCTCAGCACCCACGGTTTGCGCCCCCCGTGGGCGGCAGCCCGGCCAACAACTCGTGTTATTTCCTCGAATTTGACCGAAATAGCGCGGCCGGCGTCATCGCCGTTCCTTGCTGTGATATGGGACGCTGGTTATTGCCACGTATCCCGCTCAGCATCCTCTAACGCTTGATCTGATACGAAAAAGGTTGATAACAGAAAACATTCCCCCTGTTTGCTGTGCAACGCACCGGGTCAACGACCACCATCAAATTCATGAGTCGCACTTCAATCTCCGCAAGACAAAAAGAACCGGCGATTCGCTCAGCACACGTCCACAGAACCGCGAAGACCTCTCCTTCAAAAGGACGCAGCCTCAAACCCCTACCACATTTAACCTGAACAACGCCACGGGAGATGACAATTCTTCAACCCGAATGAATTCAGTTCCAAACTGCTGAGATAATGATGTCCTTTATGGGCACAACTAGCTAACCCAATGACAAAAGCCACAGGAAAATGTGCAGGAGCTGCAATGTAGCTGCCATAAGCTCGTACACTGCCATACATATTTCCCAGCTGCGACCACTGCATGTCAGTTCCTGGCTTGATTCCAATGGAAGATTGGCAGAGCCTCTTGATATGGCACCGTGACTCCCTTGACCCATATACTATCCACACCCCTCCGCACCATGCTCATACACTGCACAGCAATCCATCCCTGCGCAGCTGCTGCCAAAGCCTCCGCATCTCCAAGCCAGTCAACCCCAGTCAGGCAAACCGACAACAAATCGTTGCCTATATCAATTTCTTTGCAACAACACATCCAAAACAGTATAGATAGATACCAGATACTCTAGATACTACCTCCAAGTGCCAGTAGCTAACAGCCACACACAGGGTGGCCAGAACCCTTCCCCTATGCCTGGCAAAGCCTTTGCTACTCCCGGGTCCGAATGTATTCCAGTGCATGTTGTAGCAAATACACAGACACACCACCCACTCCGACCCTGTCCCTCACGCCTGGATGAAGTCCTTGTCTGTAGTCCATACAGCCCGCCTCTTGGAGATGGAGAATTGTCCACATCACTCCAGATTCGTGTGCCTGGAGCGCATGTCAGAGGCTGACACGTGGCAGGCCTTCCGCAGCATGATGCTGACACACTCGAACATGAGCCACATGCTCATTTCATACGATGCTCCCATCTGCAGAATGCTTACACGCCCCTCAGGCAGGAATGACATCAGGTCTGTGCCTGTGCCACTCAGGTTTTGGTTCATGACTGGCATCGATGGCGGCAAGGTTTGTGCAGCGATGCGGATGACATGCTCAGCAAAGGGCAGGTCAGCAGTCTTGTGAGCGGTGAAGGCAATGACTACTGCATGGGCACGCATTGCTTCCAGTGCAATGGCGCTCACCTACAGACACAACACCCTTTAGCATGGCATGACACTCAAATACTGTATAATACTCAGGCCTTCCGCATAAGAAAATTTCACTGTTATGCTTTTTGCTCCGCACTTTGTTTTTCAGAGCATTGTTTCTACTTTTTTACGCTGCTCTGCACAGAAAGGCCAAGCGTTACTTTACTGTGCGAAAGGGGTCAGTATTTTACAGCAATGGCCAACTGACTGCGAAGCAGTCTGGGCGGGGAGAGCCAAGCCATCCTACTGTTGCTGTTCTTTTCAGGAGCACTTGTGTCAATCCAACCTGAATTCAGGATCGAAGCAGCATGCACATGTGTGCTCTTACATGCTGTCTTTGCACCATCACAACACGTATCACAGCACAAAACACACCAACACACAGTTAGTTATGAGCTAAATCTGCACCAGCAAAGACTGTACTCACCGAGCTGTAATAACTAGGCCCTGCGCTGACAAGCATTAGGTCATTAGCGCCGAAGGGTGGCATATTCGTGTCCCCAGTGCAGTACACCTCGAAGCCCAAATGATGCAGGCTGGCAGCAAGTGCCCTCATCACCAATCCCTCCCGTCCAACACCACAGCATCCTATTCTGTTGGCGCTGCGGATGGACTTGGCCAGAGTGACAATATCCTGCTTGTCAACTGTGGATAGGATGGACGACAGCTCTTCGAGAACAGTCGCCGACACCTTCGAGAAATCCTCCCAAGGGACCTACATGGAACAGAGTGGGCAACTGAGCAAGCATAAATACAAAGCTGCCTCACTGCCAGGACAAAATGTCATGTGCTAGTGAATGGGGTTTTGCGGCGTGCCCTGTCTGGTTCATGCACACTTGTGTTGTGACTGGCTCCATGTGCCTCAAAGAACGTCTCATACACAAAGACAGGCCTTCATTAGTGAACAAAAGTCAAAAGGTTTGTCCCAGCCACCTGCAGACTTGTATATGGGTTTTGAGTCACCTCATTGTCACTCTCTTCCTCCTCAACCTTCAGGGCATCGCTCTGCTTGGCCTACAACACTCACACAAAGAGGTCAATCAACAATGGGAATGATTGCTACCACATCAAGACAGTAGCTCTAGTGAAAAGCCAGTCCACACAACATATCATATCCTTGGCTCCACAGCGCGCAATACTGCAAGACAACAACCTGCAGACATGCACATTTCAGCATCTCCCTGGGCCCGGTGAATTACGAGAAAGATCTAACACTCATGTTTCCTCTCTCCCACAACCCAGAAGTGCAACTGCAGGTCAGCACCATTCCGAACAAGAGAGACCTGGTGCCAATCTGGCCTCAACGTCAATGGCCCATACCTTGGGAGGTGGGCGCTTGCACCTGGACAGTCTGTTCTTGAGCCACACTGTGACCTGATTCTCAGTCGCATGGCCTGCTCCTTGAACAGCAGCATGCAGTTCTGGAGTAGCTTTTGTGTACCCTGCAACAGAGGCCATCTGAACTCATTAGATGTGAGGTTTGCATGAATACCCTTGTGAATCACAGGCAGCCTCTCAAGGGAGCCGAAACTGTCGTTCTGCAAGGCAGCGAGTACTCAACGATACTCTAACTGCTTGAGGCTGCCACCATGCTAGCATGCTCTGCCAAAACATGCAAATGCTTGCATGGTTCACCTATATGCTGATGCAACGGAATAGCAGCGGTTCTTGACCATGAACAGGAATGGAATGCAAACGACCTGGCCAGCCTGTTGGACACCACCGCCCTTGCTGCCTTGGCCAATTCCATCCTACCGTACAGCTCTCAAGGTTTCTTCAGCAAAAGAAACAGGACAGCCACAGGCCAGGTCGACAGCAATCACCACCGTGGCAACACAAAATCAACGCCAAACTACAGGTCCGTCCACTTGTGATATTCCAGGTGACCTGCTGACCAGCTTTGGAGTCTGTGGGTGTGTCAAGGTCGTCTTGCTGCTGGTGGAAAATGCTTGGTTCCCCACCTGAGTTGAAGTGCTGCTCCAGCAGGCACAGCTGCACGGGGTTGGGCTTCCACCGCGTCTTGGTCCCCTCCTTGCCGCCCACCGCCGCCCTGTCCCCGTTCTCCGTCATGCAGTGGTTGCCCATCCGCCCGCCGGCATGCACGACGCCCCCCATCCCGTGGAACACGGAGTGCCCCATCTGCCCGGAGCCCATCTGCCCGCCCAGCGGGCTCTCCAGCACGATGTCCGAGTCGGACATCGTCCTGGACACCCTGGCCACCGATCGGTACAGCCCCAACCCCGCCTGCGCACCGCCGGCGCTCCTGGCGCGGTGCACCAGCATCTTGGTGGGCCGGCCGTTGGCGTCCACCCGCGTGGGCGTGTGGCCAACTCCCCTCAGCGACGTGTCCGACGACCCCTTGGACACGAACCGCTGCCCCGAGAATTGCCCCCCCTGCTGCATCGGCTTGGATTGGCTGTTGGCCATGGCGTACCCCGACCCGTCCATGTACCCGTTGGGCGAGAAGGCCTCGCTCGTCATCATCCCCCCCTGGGAGGGCACCACCTGGATCGGCACCAGCTCAACCGGCTGGTCCATAGCCACGCCCGCCAATTCGGCCGGCAGCATCATGTCCTGCCCGTTCTTGAATCCGTACCCCCCGTAGCCGTCATCCGGCGACGACTTGAGCGCGTAGGCCTCCGATTGGTGCATCCCCGCGTCGAGGGGCTGGGACATTGGGTCGCCCTCCACGGGGTGCCCGTGCTCCATGAGGACGGTGGTGAGCAGGGCGTCCTCGCGCATGCTCTGCACGTCAGCCGCCGACGGCACGTCCTGCAGGTCCAGCGAGTGGCCCGCGGCCACCTGGGCGTCACCGGCCTGCATCCCGGGGATCGGCGCGCCCGCGCGGCGGAGGATGGGCAAGCCCCCTGGCGCGCCGACAGGGAGGCAGTAACTAGCTCAAGGGCCTGCAGGCAGAAAAGATCCGCGCGGGTGGTCAAGTTCGGTCCCGGGTGTTCATGGGGCGGCGACGACCTGAGGTCAGCGGAATACGAGGTGGCGGCACCAGAGGCGTGGGAGGAGGCGTTGATGCCGGGGCCTGTCTGGATCTGGCCGGGCAAGCCGGCCAAGCGACCAAGCCGATCGCTCGGTCGGCGAGCACAGCGTCGCGACCCCAACCTCGCGTGAAAGGCGGCACAACCTCCAACCCCCGCAGACATTCGCGCGCCCACCACACGCGGAGGCGTGCCGCCCACGCGCCGGCGGCCCGCTGCGGCGCCCGCACGGCCCAACGACTCCCGAACGCGCTGGCCCGCCGCATCAAAAGGCCACGGGGCCGCCGAGGCACTACGACGTCCGGGACGTACTTCCCCGGCGGTTCCGGTCAAGGCGCCAAGGTCAGTCTGCAAAAGGCGATCAGCGCCCATTGGACGCCCAGAGGGGTTCGATGCGCACTCTCTCAGGCACACAACCCCGAGAGAGCCCGTTGGCCGTGCACCACGCTGACCGCTCACTGGAGGTTTGATGGGGGCCGTGGACCGAAAACGTCTCCAATGCACGCAGTGGTCCCCCCGCGACACGGGTGGAAAGGGCGTGCCCAGGAGTTTGTCCGCGGCCCCACCATCCCATTCCCGCTGCCTCCTTTCAGTCTCCACCCACAGCGCGGGCTTGGGCAGGCCCTAACCCGCGCTGGAGCCCAAGGTGCGCGTCTGCCGGCAATTGCGTTTCACCGCGCGGGCGCTTCAGCGCCCCTCGACGCCAGAATCGCGCCAAGCTGCTCCGCGCGACTTTGCCGCGCCCGCCGCGCCCCCCCCAGCCGCCTTCGCGCGGCCGAGCGGCGCGACGGCCGTCCCCGGAGCCGCGGTGCGCGCAACGGTTGCCGCGTGCAGATCACGGCCCGTGGGGCGCACGACCGGGACAGGGCCCCCGGCACCCCAACATTCCCCCACCCATCGCATCCAAACCTCCAGACGGACGCGATGGCGACGTCTCAAGTCGCGTCGCCCAGCCACTAGGGTTCGCGTCCTCTGCCAAAGGCCCTTCCCCGGATCGATGGCGCCCCAAACACGCCAGCAAAGCCAGCCGGACCGCAGGGGCGCACACGCGATGACCTGCGTCGCTCGCTGTACTGCCCGTACCCGTACCAGCCCCGTACCCGTGGTTGCCGCGTGCGCCCGGCGAGCCTGCACGGGTGCCTCCACGAGAGCACCCGCTCGCGCCCGGTGCCAGCCCTCAGCGCCCGCCAGGCGGCCCAGATTGCGGTCTGCCCGGCTGCCCTTCACCTGCCCCCTCCCGGGCAGGCCTCTGGCCTTGGCCTCACCCCGGGCGCCGCGTGAGGTCGAGTCTCGAACCCGACCGGGAGAACACGCGACTCCCTGGCCTGGTGGCCCCAAGCGCTGTTTTCCGGGTTCAGGGACCGCCGGGGACCCGACAGTCAGTGGCCATCACCGCCCCTTTCAGGCTGGACACCCAACAGGCGCGTGGGCCGGGGGGAACAGTGGACGGACCGGACAGGGGGCATTTGGTGCCAGGGGGGCATTAGGGTGGGAAATGGGGGGTGGTTAACGGCTGTGCAGCTGGAAATCGGGTGACTGCACGCGTCAAATTACGTGGGAATCGTGTCGTAGGTTGGGGGTGTGGGCCCGCCCTATCAAATCACCGGGCCTCAGTGAGCCTGTGCTCGCCGACGTTGCCCTCTAGCCTTTCTGCCCTTCTGCAACACATCCCCTGTGGTTTGCTGCTGCACGTGGGGTTGATGTGGGGAAAGGGACCGGGGGTGGTTGGGTGGCAACAACCCCCATCAAGGGGCCATATTGCGCCCCGGAGGCCAGCGGATTTGAGTGGACACTCCTTGTGGAGTTGGCCTGCACACACCTTTGATTGATCGGGTGAAGAGGCCTCGCCGTGCCACCCAGGCGCTGGTGATGTGGGTGATTGCGCAGGGCGCCCACTTGGTTTGCCACCCGCTTCCCATCCCCGGATTCCATGCACTCTTGTGGCTGTGCCCAGTGAGGGGTTCCTCCCCGTTGTCCTCTTGCCGCTGCCGCTCTTTGATCGTCGGCAGCCTTGACATCAATCAACCCCGTTGCGAAAACCTTCACAGCCCACCAGATTCCCCCAGCCACCACACTTCTTCACCATTTGCATACTGTATACCGAAAAATTTTCGAGGAGAAAAAATTTCGCGTATTTCGCGGGAAAAAAAGTTCGCGGAGAAATATTTTCGCGCACTGGCTCGACCGCGAAATGCGCGAAAATTTTTCTCCCGCGAACTTTCCTCGGTATGCAGTATGTTCGTTCAACCATCGACGCTTTCAACCGATCGATGAAGCTGTTCCGCACACGTTCAACATGTTCCCGCGGACCAAAAAAAATCGTGCGGAGGTACTTGATGCACCGTCATTTCACTGGCAACAGGCTTGCCAACGTGAAGTTCCAATCCGGCACAGCTGGGGCAAATTGCCTCAATGCCTGCGGAAACTTCGCAGCCTCCTCCCCATCATCATCATTTTCTACAGAAAGAAACTTCCGGGCCTCACCCACCCCCTTGCAAAACCCGAGGTGGGACAAAACAGGTGGTGAAAGGAGCTGCCTGTCGCCAGCAGGGCGCGACAAGACAGCACGGCCTGAGCCGCGGAGCTGCGAAGGTCATGGCGGCCACTCTGGCACTGCCCGACGGCCCTTCGGGTCTCGCGGTTCGAGCTGTGCTGCGGCTCTGTGGAAGGTCTGAAGACTACGACGTGACTTGTGGATCAGCAGATCCCGTCCTGGACGACAAGGCCGCCGGGGTCCATTTGAAGGGCGCAGACACCGTCTGCCGTTATCTGGTGTCCAGTTGCACCGGAAAAGAAGCGGATCTGCGAGCTGCAGCCACGGGGCAGCTCCTGGGATGCACCCCCATTCTGGCGGCCCAGGTGCGGCGGAGGATGTCTCAGGAAGTTGGTGGGAAGGGTGGGAGTCAGCGATGGGCAGCAGACACATCATGTGGTTGCGTGAGAGGCGGTATTGGCGAAAACTGAAGAGTCCGCCGTGATTGTTCAGATCCCCATCCTTGCTTGCGGCCGGCCGCTCGTGCTAAAAATATATGCACCGTTCTCTCCCGAAACGCAGAATCAGTGAATAGCTTGACGCTCTCTCTCATTCTGAGCACGTTGCTTGCTTTTAATCCGTTAGGCGAATGGCTCGATTGGAATAGGGCTGAGTATTGGAGGGGCACTGTGGAGCAACAGCAGGCCGTGCTCCAAGAAATTTTCATCTTGTTGGGGATGGAATCGGCTTGAATGCTAACTGCATTGTTGCAGTTAAGAAAGAGGTCAATATCAATAGGAGATGCACGACCCCGTCGAGTTGTACAGTTTGGGCTTCTCTGCAGTTCCACACAGATCTCAAGAGCGGCACTGTGATTGTGTCAGCGCTGCACTTGCAAGTTTGTTTGTTTGTTGTACTTGAGAGAATTTCAACCACTGCATGTTGTCAGAAGTCTCCTTATGTTTATTCTGCTGACTCAACGTGGAGAATTGAGAGATCGACTAGATAGATACATGCAACTGGGAGGTAACCATATCTGGGGCTTGGCCTGACACGGCTGGGCTACCTTCCGAAACCCTTGATAAGCTTGTGCTTCACCCGACTCCCAGTTTCCAGCCAGTTCGAATCACTTTCTGGATGATGTGAAAAGAAAGGGAATGTGTGTGGGTCTGCAATTTGGGGAGAAGTACCTGAAACAAAAGCCGTCAACACGCTGTGAGCTGGAGCGGGCACTCCCGATGTGCGGTTGTCAGTTACCTCCTTTGAATGGAAGCAAGTTTTGCACCATCTTCCACTTCAAATTGTGTAAACAAGCACATGCCAGGACAGGTGGTGCAACAGGGTTCCACAAGTTGACAAGATTGCATTCGCAACAAATGCCACAACTACTTTTTTTCCTTGTGGCCAGCTTTCATGTTCTGGTGTCCCTGTTGGTCAACGAAATCTATGTAATTCCTTGCAGGTTTCGCAATGGCTGGCCTTTGCACATTCTGAGCTGTCACCTCTGACCGACGACAAGCTTGACAAGGTGAATTCTTGTGATAGGTATGCACTCGTCCAGTGCTGGACATCTCCTGTGCACTTTGCAGCTGTAAAGATGCTGGTGCCAAATGTCTTTATGTGCCTGATTCAGAGGTGCATAGTGTCAGTACAATTTCGAGTTCCACGCAGTGGTGGCATTCGGTGGGAGGATGCAGTGAAACATGTGCTCAGGCTTGTTATTCCACCTTTGTGCTACACGCTGGTGGACGACTTCTCCACCAACATGCTACATACCTGCCAATGGATGGCATTGGCATCGTATCCACAATTTCATGATGTGTGCATTGCTTTCTGTGTGGTACACTCATGTCATAGTTGGCAGTGCCACCAGCCCTGTGCTTGGTTTTGTTCTTGAAATGATGCATAAATGTTCTTGGATGTGCTGCCTCCAGCTGAATGCATTTCTGGCACCACGTGTCTTCCTGGTGGGTACGAGCCTGACGCTTGCGGACATATGCATTTTCGTCGTCGTCCACAAAGCAGTGGTGAGAGGCCTTCACAGGAAATCCCCTGCACACCTGTGTGGGCTGACATGATGGTGGTGCCACACTGCTTGTGTTTGCTGCCTTGGGTGCCATCTGCAACGGATGGCTCTAACCATTGTTGTCGGCTGTGACATCCCCGGACGCTGTGTCTGTGGGCAGTTGCAGAACTGCAGATCACCTCCAGACTCATGTTATCTCCCTACCCACACTTCATTAGGGATTGTGAATCTGCTGGGCAGTTGTTGGGACACTAAACAGGATCGCAGGATGATGTGAATGAAATTTCCCCAGTGTGGCTGCAAGGTGTTGCAACATGATGGACAAGTGCAGAATGCTGAATTTTTTCACATTAATCCGTCTTTTGCGACATTTTGTGTGCTCAACAGAGCAGACATCGTGATGTGTACAAGAAGAACCCCATTGTTATTGTGCACTGTCACTTCTATACATTGAATGGATGTGTACATTGGGCATGTTTCAGACAGGATTTCCCGTGGCTCAGACAAAGCGCTTCTGCAACCTGTTGCGGTGGCACGACTTGATGCTGAACATCGCAGAATGGTCCGGTATCATAGCAACAGTCCCGCTAAGGAAGCCAGTCTTTGACTTCACACCACCACAGCCGCCCCCACCACAGCCCAAGGTGTGTTGCGAAACCTGTGTCCCTTTTACAACTGATTCGCCTCTTGCTTGGTGTGAAGATGTCTGTTGCATATCAGAAGAGATGGGCACTTGTGTTGGGCATTGTTGGAGTGGAGCGTTCATGTTGTCGCAGCGCTGCCCTGTGTACAAAGTCGCACTGAGTCATGTACCAACCACGAACATGGTTTGAGAATTTCAGCATCAGTGGGGCGCAGTTGTTGATTGGATTATGTTGCTTGCCCACAGGCACCAAAAACTGATCCAGGTCAGGCCCAGCAGGCTGACTCAAAGGCCAGCTCAAAAGCTGAATCGAAGGCTGCAAAAAAGTCCAGTGCAGTTGAGGCAACGAAGACCTGACTGACCAATTGGATATTGCGTCAGATTAGTCCGTTGAGGCTTGTGAAGCTGTTCCAACTACAATGCGTCTGGAGTCTGGCGCCCCGAAATCCCAACTACTGATGGCACTGGCCAGCCGTGCTTAAGATCCCTGCAGCAATTTGGATGGCTGCTGCTGCCGTGCAATTTTTGAGCGCCAGAAGCGGGCTGTAGCAGTGTAGGTGCACCTAGGTATCTGGGAACGCTATACGGCTGCAAGACAAAGACTTGCCCCACACAGAACAACGATTGCCAGGCCTGAAGTTCCGGTAGCAAATTGACACAAGGTGTGCTGTTGAGGTGCGCCTGTGCTGTTGAGTGCCATGTGCTGTTGAGGTGCGCCTGTTTACAGGGGGCACAGGAGGAGAAGAATTCGGAGAGATATGGCGCATGGTGAATGCTCTGCCGCAACTGACGACGCTTGTGTGACAGTGAAGTAACTGGAGTGCCTGAAAGTTGCCTTATGCACCACTGGCTGTGTCCAGGCAAATGCGCACAGCTCAGGTGTTTGCATACTCTTCGTACATGGGCATGGGTGCTCGGCATGCACACGATCTACTTGCAAGTAGATCAACTGCAAGGAGGCCAACTGGTGCTGTTGTGCATATGAGGAGTATTCGCTTGTCGATTGAAGCACAAGTTGAGGCTCATCATTTGGGGTCCCTTGCTGCCCGTACACATGTGCGTGTATTGGCGTGCACATGTGTGTGTATAGGTGCGACTGTGGGCGCACACATGTGCACATGTGGCCCAAGTCCCTCGGTGCCCTGCTCTAGTGCTCGATATTAGTGTTCATGGCATGCCATGCAGCTGCCACAACAAAAGGGGATCTTATACTTCCTGGAAGCTGACAGTAGAAGTAAGACAGGAGAGTTCACCATGAACCAAGGCAGGCCAACACGGTTCCCGAGTTCTCATCATTTGAACACAGTTATTTCTTGCAGTTATTCTGTGCTGTTTTGCATTTTGAGGTTGGTGGCTGGCTCGGGCCACCCCGTTCAATGAATCGCAATGTCGACGCATGGCCCAATCGCTGGCCGCAGCTGATTCATCATCATCATGATTTTCTACAGAACAAGGCAATGAGGTAGCCGCAGGTGATTCACCCAGAGAAACAGTACCCACAATGAGGCGTCGCAAACAGGAGGCTGTTTTCCGTTGGCGAAAGATGCAGCTGATGGCCGCCTCCTGGCCTCGACACGATGTACCTAAAGACAGCGTGCAGCGAAGCTTCCCTAAGGACAGCGTGTGGAGAGATGCTGCTCCACTGATTGAGCAACAGCGGAACAGAGGATTCTCCATCACGTCCCGGTTTTCCCAATAGTTTTCAGGAGGGAGAGTTCGAACTGTGCCAGATTTCGAACTGTGCCAGAAACTCCGCCGCCCCGGCCGCAACCTTCCCGCCCATTCCAAACGCCATGTCGATCCCTGCACAGGAAGCACGCCAAGCCCCTCCCTGGGGGCACCGCCGCTCTGACGGACCCGCGTCCAGTATGGGTACCCCCGACCGATCGCAGCCGGCGCTTCTCGTGGGCCCCTCGTCGGTGAGTGGACCCGACGCGATCCCATCGAGCCAACTCACGGTTGTGCTTCAGCAATTCGCGGATGCGCTTCAGCGAGCAAGATGCGACGACTTGCCATCGTGCCCTGTTCTTCAGGATCCAGGTCGGAGGACCTCCCACGACAGCGCGGGCAGCAGCGGGCGCAGGTGCGATCAGAAAAGAAACCGCTTTCTCGCCGCTGTCCCCCTTGCGCGCTCATTTGCACATTTGGGCCAATGTCGTCTTCTAACATTCTTCAGTGCTCTCTGTGCTCTCTTCTGTACGCTTTCCGCGTCTCGATGCTGGACACGCCGTGCTAAAACTTGTGTGGACTGCCCGCCTTTAGCCATCGCATTTGCGGGTCACGTGCTTCCGTATCTTGTGCCGATTCTGCGGATATGTGGATTTGAACGGCAATGGCTTGGGTGCCACAGGGAGGCTGGCAGGACTCCGAATGGGGCCCTGAGGGGACAGGGGACGCCCTTCGGCTCCCTGGCAAAAAACCCCAAGCGCACGACCCTCACGAGGGAGCAGCTGCTCAAGATGGTGACGGACTGCTACCAGCTGTCGAAGCACAACAAGCTGGACAAGAGGAACATGTGGAACCTAACGCTGATTGACTGTATGCCGCAACTCGTGAGGGACCAATGCGAGGAGGACGGGACGTTTAACTTCGCGACAGTCACCTGCGGCCTTGACGCGAGCGTCGAGATCTATGCGAAGCGGGTGGACTGCACACACAGCATGGCCATGGACACGCTAACCATGTCCAAGAATCGGGGGCAATCCACAGGTGGAGACCGCATGGAATGTGGCCGAGAAGGCAATTTTCGGATGGTTGTAGAAAGGACATGCCACCTGACCACAGGGATTGTTGCTGCAGAAGGGCAGCCTGGCCTGGTTGCCCTCACGCATTGGTGTCTGAGTGTTGCGGAAGAGAATGCCGAGTTTAGTAGAGCTGCAGCCTTGCAGGTCATAGGCCCGTGAACATACAATCTGGGCTATTGCGGCCATCCAGCTGCCAGTTGCATGTCCTGGAAGCAAACTGAACCACCAGAAAAAGGAATTGGAATTGGAACCGCTGCTGACCCATGGAGGTGGCCTGGAAGCACCTGTGTTGACCTGGCACAAAACGTGTTGGGTCGTTTGGAAAGAACAGACTTCATATACCCTGTTATTGTACTTACCGGCAGTGCAGCGTGGTGATGAGGAGACAGGAGGGGAGGGGGATACACAGGCTCCCCGCCGTGGTCGTGCAAAGCCAGTGGATGCCACATCGACTCTGCTGCCAGAGGAAACAGGAGGCGAACGAGAAATCACTACAGAGGTGCCAAGAGATCCACTCTTTCGCGTCACTGCTGCCAAATTTGATGCTGCAGGACAAGAAGGTACAGTGGCTCTGCCACTGCTCACCATCGCAGCAGGGGTGAAAGGGCATCCCTTGCCTCAGGTCAATTAAAGCGAATGAATGTGGATCTGTGCTCTGCGACTGCCTGCTTCGACGCAATTTGATGTCCAACATGGCCAACACAAGGAAATCTGTTTACTTTTGTGCGGAGCCCTGCTTGAGCTTGTGGTCTTTCTGCTTGTAGCGTTGCTGCTATAACTTTCGATGTCTTGACAAGTGCTCTGTGTTCAAGCAGGTTTGTTCCTTGTACAAATGGGGCCCACAAACGGGGTAGAGGACAGTATGCACCTACCAGTAGCCTCAAGGATTCCGGTATATCCAGTGCCTACTAACTGTCACTGGGGCACGCATGAAGAGGTACGGTTTGACAAGCAGTGACAACTGAGGTGGCCAAGTTCATATGCAGGAATTTTACCACACATTTGCGTTACTCCACTTATGAGCAAACAAGAACTGTCCTGAACTGTCCTATGCATGAAACCCCACCCAGTCCTGTTTTCCAACACCAAGAGTCCTCCTTCCGAGCATGGGCTTAGGAATTGCAGGATTGCTGGGAGTCCACTCTGTTCAATGTATTGGAGCATCAAGAAGACAAACACAGGCAACGACATGCCCAGAGGACAGGAATGGCGTTTATGGTGGATGCCTCTCTCTTCTGTGCCCTGCATGTGCGGCAGCCTTTCAGATCCTCAGTCACTCATGATGAGGATGCTTGCATGCGCTCACATCTGGCAGAGCCAGAATGGGCTTGGGCATTGGCTGTTGCAGATGCCATTTCTGTCATTACATTTGAGGAATACTCTGTACCCTGCCTACAGCATTAGCAGCAGCAGCAGCAGCAACGATATGAATGCCTTACAGGAGACTGGGGCACTGTTTGTGCTGTGACAATGTTGTGGCTGTAAGCATGCAACTTGTGCGTGCATGTGTGCTTCGGTTGTTGTTGATCAGACCTCAAAGATTGTGAGCACTGGACAAGTTATACATGTCTGTCCTCTGCTGGTAAAGTCCAAAAAATATGTCCTAACCACAATTCTCACTTGCTGAACGTGGTCAAGAATCATCCACCAAAGGAAAGTCTGCCAACAATGCAGCAGAGCAATGCATGTGCATGTGTTGCGGGCCACATGTCCTCATCCTGAATTCTGCTCCTGCTCTTATCATTCTAGGAAGGCTGGTCAACCCAGCGCCCTCAGACATGTGCTGGAGTGAAGCCAACGTGCAGCCGCTTCTGTGAACTTCTTGAGGTTCCAGCGATTGACCATGGCTATATATTTCAGGTGGTGGAGGAGGCAGGTGGGCATGTTCACCCCAGTCATCACTTTGGCATTGTTCTATGTGCAGAATTGCAATCTAACTGGTGCAAGGGCAGTGCTTGTCTTCATAGAACGAGGACTCCTGTGCACAAGTGTCTATGCCAGTCCTCACATCAGTTCTTCAAGATCCAATTGCAGGGCTCTTCAACATAGAAATGGCTGCAGCACCTGCAATGCTGGGCAGTGCTGTAATACTGTCTGTAGCACAGTCTGTACTGTTATAGGAAATGACTCTTTATTTATATTGCTGATGAGCATTCACTGCCGGTATGCTACTCCCAACGACCTGAACAGCGCGTGTTTGTCACCTTCCAGTTTGCGGCATTGCAGGTCATTGAACAGTCCATTGTTACTGCAGTGCCTGTAGCATTGTGCCAGTAGTGTGACTGTAGTGCCCTTAGTGATGTCCCTGCAGTACTGTAGTGCTGGACTGCAGCCTGTATTATAACATACCTCATGTGCAGCTCAGCACGGTGCCCACTGTTCATGTGTCTGGGCAGGTGATACAACGGTCTGCAACGGCTCTGATCACAGAATGCCTCTGCTGCAAACCCCTCTCACTTCCGTATCTCTACATGGGTGGGGAAAGGAAAGCCATTCAGTAAACTTGGGGACTTCAGTGCTCGAGGGGGGCAGCGATCACGATGGGGATTTCGAAGTCATGGTTCATGGGGATGGAGTGGATGCAGGAGAGGTGGACAGGGGCGACGTGGCTGGCTTCCATCTGCCTTGGCATGGAACGCCGCTGTCGCCACAGCCAGTAGAGGTGTGCACCTGGATGGCAACCCATGCCACTGGCAGACATTTCTTCACCAGTGCAGTGTGCAGCCATATTTTCAATGCACCATACTTGTCCATTGCATTCGTCAACCTGGACATGCTGACACTGGGCTGCCCTCTTGTGCTGTTGTGGGGTGTATTCTTTCAAAACACTGGTTGGTGGCTCACTGTGCTTGGCAGTGCCCTTGAGAAATGGGTCTCTTGCTTGCAGCCTGAGCTGGATCAGCACCACTGCATGGCACCAACATTTGTGCATTTTGTGACATGTTTGTTATATTCAATTGGTTGATCAGATTACGGGAGCTGCAGTGCATACCAAAAGCATTGCCTCCAGGTTATGTTGTATCTATCTGTGCCACCCCTTGCAAATGCATCATTGCCATTCACATGGTGTGGGACTGTATTGCAATCTGCCTTTGTTGCCTTGGGGATTTGATGGCTGATGTCCTCAGTGCCTGCATCAGGCATGCGTCTGAATTATAGCAAATGGTTGGTTTTTGACGCCTGGTGGAGGGTGCAGTTAGCAGGGAACTGATGGAAAGCTGTAATACACAGGAAATTCTGGATAAGAACGGCCTCATGTGGGTACTGGAGGCACGGTTTGGCAGGTTACCGCCAACCAGGAAAATTGCTTCCCATTGGAAGTTTCCACAGCAGCAATGTGGGGAGGCCTCCAAGCAAAAGAAGAGGCAGCCAAGGTGGATCGTTGTGGGATTTGGTGCCCTGCTGGAAGAAAGAGTGACACCTGTCAGGCTCGATGCACAGTACCTGTTGCTCTTTGGCAGAAGAAACTTGTAATGCAGTTGGCAAAAGCCTCATGCACATTGTTTTTGAGACTCTTTTCAGTATATGAACCACGAATCAGGTTCGCGATTCCAAATTTCGACAAGGAAGCATGGGGCGATGCATGATGTGGGTCAAGTGTTTATTAGGTCCCATCCCAAGGTATGGCTGTAGGAACCATGTGCTGACCCTGCACTTGCATTGGTGGTACATGTCTCTGGAATGCATGGCAGTTGGGAACAGCTATGCTTGTTTTTGAGACTCTTTTCAGTATATGAACCACGAATCAGGTTCACGATTCCAAATTTCGACAAGGAAGCGTGGGGCGATGCATGGATGTGGGTCAAGTGTTTATTAGGTCCCATTCCAAGGTATGGCTGTAGGAACCATGTGCTGACCCTGCACTTGCATTGGTGGTACATGTCTCTGGAATGCATGGCAGTTGGGAACAGCTATGCTTGTATCCTTGCTGATTCCGTTCCTGGTGCACAGGCGGCGCAAGGACAAACCTGACTATACCTGTCTTCCTGAGATTGACTGCAGTTCACTAGCACCAGCTAAGAGGTTCAATCGCATTGACCTTCTAACGAGACGCCCTGCTCACAAACTGATTCAGGAAGATCCGTATTATGAGGTGATGTTGTTGTTCAACGAGATTTATGATGTTCCCACTCTTACAGGATGCCCAACTGTGGAATTGAAGAACACATGGTGTGGTGAAGCAACTATTATGTGGAAAGGACTGCCATCCTGGCCTGTACATGATCATTATGCACATAAGCAAAGGCTCAAGAGGATGAACACAGCAACAGGAAGCTTTAATTGGATCTTGCCTGTCCCATGAAGGAATATTGCGCACAAGGAATTCACTCCCCGGGCACCTGGCACCATGTATTGATATTGAGGCTGCAGTGCTGATCGCATTTAGCAGGGGCTACCTTTCGTTGGTGGCATCCAAGTTGTCTTGCACATCAACTATGCAAGTATTATTGTCACAGTGCTCCTTGAGGATGTGTTGAACGCTGTCTCTAGCGATGCAAGAGTTGGAAGACAGTCGGCTATCAGCCTGTCGGCAATACTGGAAGGCAGTATCTAAACCCCAGCTGTATTCTATGAATATCCAGAACTACCTCTGTCACAGCATTCTCCAAGTCGGTTTGCTGGAGTGCATACTGTACACTGTGTGTCTGCCGACTTTGCACACAAGCAGAACACCTGCCAATCTGCTCCCAAGGCATGAAAGTGCCACAGTTGCCCATGCCTGCAATGTCGGCCTCTAGGGTCCTCGTTTGCGCTCGTGGCTGTCCACTTTTTCTGTTGGAGCTCTGCTTTCTGTTAAGCAACACAGTGTTGTAAAGATGAGCGACATAGCGCTATGTTGAAGGGTGGAATGTGGAATGATATTGATGTAAAACCCCTGGCACAGGAGCCGTTTGCTTCCGGACTGTTCTTGAGGCCCAACGACCGCAGTGGCGGTCTACCTTGTGGGCTGCCAGGGGAGGCTGGGGGAAACCTTTTGCAAGGGAGCCCTCAAGGTGCAGGACTGGACGATTTCAATGATGATGGCGAGGGAGTGGGCATTTCTGGCCCAGACTATGACTGGGATGATGGTGGTGATGGGGTGGATGAACATGATGACCTCATTGCTGCACCGGGAAGGACAGTCGCCTTTGCACCCATCAGAGTCGCAGCAAGAATGAAACATGTGGGTCACCTGCAACAATCGAATCGCTGCTTGCTGGGCTGCACATGTCATTGCTGTCGTGTGTCTGGAGGCACACCTGGCGTGTTCTTCCCAGTAATCTTATCGTGCCTCAGGTGCATGGAACAGGCAGCCAATATGTTGTCGCAATGCGATGCAATGCAGTGGCACGGTTACTTGATGCAGACACCGTCGGTTCTCTTGTTCGCCATTCCCTTCACAGTACACTGTACATGTCTTCCAGCAATATTCTTGGGAAACAGGTTACCGTTTTTATACGGACTTCTGAGAGTCGATGCACCGATGTTGCCCTGGATTTCAGTGCCATGCACCAGATTGCAGCAGTGCAGGCTGCTGTGGGTTGCCCATGATCTTTGCATCAAAATGCACCAGAATTTCCACTCACCCTGTCAAGGTGACACAACATTGAAAATCTGGTGGGCTGTTTCCGCCCCAGCTTTGCATGTTATTGCAAGCGAATGCAGTTTTCCTTGCACCCACCATCAACTTTTCTCTTGAACAGCTGTGCTGATGAGCGAAGCTGGAAATAATGTTGAACTTTGCAAAACTGACAATGTAGTCCCCAATGATCAAAGTGGGCTTGGAACTCCTGGCAGAGAATCCGTGTAAGCAAAATGGCAGAAGCCGTATTACCCCCCATGCAATTGTGTGTCAGCAGCCTTATGATGAACAGGCAGTGGACTGCCAGCCAGGGTTGACACGCTCCCTGCTCTGTTCTTTGACAGCACAATGCAGCTACCTCTTTGGTCCTGGTGCGAACATCCCAACAAACCAAATGTATCAAATGTATCTTGTCCTGCCCATTTGGGAATGCGGTGCACTGTTTGGATACGCATTTGCTTGTCCCCTAACTGTCTCGTTGTGTTGCATTGGAACATCTGTGCTCATTGTGGTGGGTAGGAAGGATTTCGTCTGGCAGCAAATGTGGTTGCCAGCAGCTCTTGTCCTGTGGCATGGTTCCTGTGTGCAGGCATGCGGAATGAGGTTCCACCAGTTGGCACATTTCCATTATCCTTGTGCCTGAATGTTTATGTGCCACTGAACAGGTTGACATTGGTGCTCTGAAAGCACACCTCTGGCAAGAATTGTGCCAACAATCGGACAATCCAGGGACCTCCTCGCAGACAGGCAGTGCTTTCTCAGAAATCGTCCGATCTGTGCCGGAAGCAGGGCAGGCAGGACGACTAGAAGACATATCCCCACACATGTGCTTCATTTGCCTGTTGCATCTCGCCAATGAACATGGTCTTCAACTCTCTGGCAGTGAAATGCTTGATGAAGTGCTTGTTGACAACATACCAGAGAACAGCAGATCCGGCAGGATGAAGTGCTGATCGACAGCACACCAGCCAGCAAAGAGCAGATCCTGCAGCAAGACCAGAAGACAAGCCCCCACATATTTGCTTCGTTGGACTGCATCTTGCCAGTGAACATGGCCTGCAG
>CAJHUC010002859.1:0-10105 GCA_905146915.1 Ostreobium quekettii
CGAGGACCGGAAAGGGGAAGTAGAGGCGCCTTGGAGGCGTCGCACCTGGCTGTACAATATACGGCCTGGATTTGTACAGTGTAACAACTAAATCTAGGCCGTTGTGGTGCATGAGTTGTAGTTTGGGGTGTTGGGCTGATTTTGTTGCTTACATGACCCTTTGGGTGACAGGGAACACCGTCTCCAGAATATATATTGTAATTGTATCCTGTTAATGTCTCTCTCTTGTTGTGTATTCCGTGCTGCATGAAGTTAGGCCGCCTTGGGAACACCTGACATCCCTGAGCATGTCGACCCTTGTTGTCCCATAGTGGTTTTTCCCATTTGCTGAACCAGGATTGACATCTGCTGGGATTCCAAAGGGGATATGTGAGAGTGTGCCTGGTAGCGACCGGGCCATCCAAGAAAAACTCGCCAGCAATCGTTGGCGATGTTCTGGATGATCACCTTGGAACAGTATAACCTACAAAATGCTAAGGTTGCAATGTTTTGCAATGCGTTTTAGCACATATCGCTTAGTCGTTAGCGACATTGATACTCTCATTTGATTCGTATCGTATTTCTTGGAAGGTAGTATGCCAGCAATCGCTTGAGCATCCCATTGCCAATGGGGGGGCACTGGACCAACCCCTTCTTGTATGAGACCCCCATCAACAAATCCGCATCAAAATTTTTGTTCTGCCACCTGAACATCACCCAACAATGCACTTCTAGACTTCCAACCATATTGATGCCCTTCCTTGCGGGCGAATTCCGCAATTTCGTTGAGAGTATCCTGGCATGCAATGCTGATACCCAGGGCCCCAGGCATGGCGTCTGAGAATCTCTGGGTTGCTGCTTTCCCAGTTGCTGCGAAACCAGCTCTGGCAGCACTGCCATCGCCAAATTCAGGTTGACCGGTCCCATCTCCTAGCTTCACAGCGAAAAGCACGCTCTGTGAGGGCAAGTGCAAAGCCCTGATGTGATGGCGTCCATCCGCAGCAGCAGCAGATGCAGCCACTTGGCGCAGCTTCGTCAATCCGCCCAGCACATTTATAGCCATCACGCCACCACTTCGCAGCCGACTCTGTGCCAGCGAGTACAGCCCATCCTGGAACATGACCTCGTAGGGCGGACAGTCGAGTGGAGCGCCAGGAGTGGAACTGGGAGCAGTTATGTCAATGAGGATGGCGTCATATGTGGCTTCAGATTGGGAATTCAGGAAGTCCAGGCCATCCATGGCGTAGATGTTCAGCTGCGGCCCCGGTCTGAAATCGAACCACTGCTTGCCGACGCTCAACACATCGGGATCCGAATCCACAGCATCTACGTGGACATCGTGGCCAAAGTCATTTGCACAGAGCGCGCAGGGAAGGGCGCCGCACCCAGCGCCAATAACAGCAATATTCAAGGAGGGTTTGCCCTTCTCCTTTGACTCCACGAGTCCTTCGGACAGTTGAGAGACTGGCGCTGATGCCGCTTCAGTCGCGGTGCAGTCTTGGCGCCCCTCCAGCTCGCCTCTGGAACATGTAGCCCTTGATGGGTTTGCATCGTTGTCCATGGTGGAAGACCGTAAGGCACGAGGCTGCAACATCAGCAAGGAGAGGAGCAATCCCTGATGGGGTCTTTGAGGCAACTGCGTGTGTGAGACCGCCACTGCCCCGTCATCCTGTCACCAAAAAACCCACCAATCACCAGCAGATCTCAAACAATTCTGCGAATTCATGCTCTCGCTGAAAGCTTGCTATTGGATCCGTCCTGTTGGGGCAAATCTAGATAAAGCACAGTACTGTCCAGGTGCAAAACACCTATTACAAAATTTGGGAGTTTCAATCGAGGGAGTTTCAATCAAGGTCGCACGTGCCCTTTTTCAGCACGCTACAAAACACACAGTTGCAGAAACAGAGGACCAAATTCTTGGCAGTGTCAAGCCGTGGTTCTGGCACAAATCACCGCTGCCATTCGAAGACAACTTTTACAAGGAAGGTGTAGGTAGCCAGTTTCTGCGATGTGGTGGCTTCCGCAAACAGACTGCCAGCTTTGTATCCAACTGACTACAGTGTTCATCACTGGGCAGCGAGGTTAACCGATAGGGCCCATGGATCCGCGTATTTGATTCACGTGAGTATGGTGTCCCAACGCTTCAACAGTAGAGCAAGGGAAACTGCACACAAAGACATGGAAACAGTGTGCACAGACTTTAAACATAGCCCCATGAAGTACTGTGTCATGCACCTTCTCATTCAGCACCACCTCCGTCTGTATGTACCCTGGAGAATCAAGTCTGACGAGAGCCCTTGTGAGCTGATCCGGTTCCCCAGCCAGGCGTGTGTCTAGCACTGCATGCACGGCATCTTTGTGAACGACCCTGGACACAAGGTGAAGATGAGAAGAAGGCGACGTTGTGGCGCAGCTGCGCACCTCAGTGAATGAGTACACCAACATACTGATTCCTGTTTTCTCCCCATTCTTGGCATTAGCTTTATTCTGGAAATTGTATTCAAGTGGGCATTGCCGTTGCTTATAATTGGAGTCATTTTTGACACACGAAGTGCCAATATCTTTCTGGAGGACTGGGAAATTCAGCACTACATGCGCAAGTGCATTCGGATGCAGTCGATGTTCTGGTCAATAATTCATCTGGCAGGGGCATGGCACAAAATTGCGTTAATTCATTTTATGACACAACAAGCAGATGGCATGACGTTGCCCTAAGCAGAAAACGCCATCTTCTTGAAATAGACATGCACACATTGCAGTGTGGGTTGCCAAGCGTCCAAGGCAATTGATCACCATTTGTTGCAAGGGTTTTTAGTCCTTCCAACAAAGTGGAGTTATACCCTTGTCCCCTTGCAAACATGACGTCTTGAGATGAACGTGCTCTGCAATGTCCAGTCGACTGGCGCAAGAATAAATCAATGAGCGCCATTTCTTGGATGGTAAGTTGCCAACAAGGTGCGTCACACCAAATGTGAAACCGCTGAGTAGTGCTGGTGGCTCATGTGTGCCTACAAGCTAAGGAAAGGGTCTGCAACAACATTGCCTAGGAATAACTTTACTAGTTGGATTCCAAACTGGCTTCCAGCTTCTGATGACTTCATGTTATCATGTTGCAATCATGCAATCATATTGCCAAGGGATTTGCATCCTTGGTTCTTGTGTGCCTACCTGCGGGAGTTCCTCTCCCAGAACTCCTTCCCAAAATCATTCAGCAGACTGTCCGAAGTGCTGAGGAGCAGATCCCTCAGCTCTCCATGAGTCAACTGCAAATCGCCACTCTCAGCCACCTCCTGGATGACCATGTTTTCGACAATTTCTGAGAAGGACGTCCTATTCTCAGCAAGCAAGTGCTGTTCACCTGCGCGCCACAGACATGACAGTATTCACAAAGTGGTAGCTCAGGGTATTATGGGCACGTCCATGGAAACCAAAGCTGGGAGAATGGGTTTAAGATTTGTAGCAACGCACTAAGAAAGGAGTCACATATAGGACCCCCTAACCAAGTGTGCGTTAGGCTCCATTCTGTACTGCGAAAATGATGTAAAATCTCCGATTGCAAGAAGATAAAAGGCGTTGGGGAGAGAGACACACAGCCATCACTTGTCAAATTCCTGCTGCTCCTGCTGCTGCAAACATGGACTCTAAAGCGCAATGCAACAAACCCATTTGGAAACGCAGCTGAAAAGAGGATTGAATCGCATTACCAGTGGCTTTGCAATGCATTTGGCCAACCATAATATTCACACACATGCAATCAGAGACAATCAGAGAGCAGCAGCTGCAGCCAGCTCCTGAACTACACCACTTAACTTAGTTGTAGGTATTGGTGGATGTGCATAACAGCAGGAAAACTTGCCTCAAACAGCGTTGAGCAGGGAGGGGGGGTACTGCATGCCTTGACATGCTGGGGAAATAAAAATAGGTTCAATATGGCATGCTTCCACAGTGGATAGAATGCACCAAAGAACCAGTGATTTCCCTTTCTCAATGAGCTCCAGTCTGCAAGCTTGGCACAATGCCCTAATGCCTTCAAAGCGTGCTTGCAGTAATCGGTGGAATCACGACATACAACCACATGCACAAGTGAAAGGGAAGCTGGGAGGTAAAATTGACACGTTTGTTGTTCATCGAGCTTTCTCAATCCACCCCAAATGGCATAATACAAAGGACATAATATGTAAGACATTGCAGACAAGGGAATGGCAATGGTGGTGATTTGCCATGACTTGGACATCAGTACATGAAGCCAACATTCACATACATCGGTGAACCAGGGCATTTTGCCTCTCACCACGCAAAGGTTGGGCATTGTGCTGACACGAATGTCGCTGCTCGGATCCCACTTGCAACTGTCCCATCCCGTCACACTTGCGTGACTCTGCATTCCAATCATACTCTGAAATGAGGTGCTGGGGCCAGAAAGGGTATGTTGCACACTGTCATTGCAAACACGGGGTCACACACAGTCATGTGCAGTTGCACCTCTGGTTAGGGGAGCAGCAAAGAGCCCGTGAGTGAAGCCAGGAAGACTGTATCCACACTCCAAGGTAGCCTTTTGCTTGAACGATTGATTGCAGAGAAATGCATAACTTGCAACCAATTCACAGCCCAATTGTGTAAGATCATCGCCTCTTACAAAATGTGATTTGCATAATCACAAGAGATTATTGCAGATCGCTGATTCAACACATAAGCAAGGCACTAAGGCATCTTGGAATGCTGATAAATCAACGCTTAAAGGGGAATTTCTTGCCATTCCCTCATCACACGGCGTCGCTGCATGCACACCTGTAGCCCGCTGCCTATGGCACGCAGAATATGACAATGCCCAGAATTCTGCCCAGATCCTGTGCAAGAGACCAATTACACAACTGGATGGAGCAGTTCCCAGCATTCATAAAACATTCGCTCACCTGCGTGGGCTTTGCTTCGTGCACCATGCATTTGTTGTCATCCCCAAGGAAAGTACAAGCAGAAGTTCCCACCTTCTTTTGCAGCAGCCACCTTCCAGCATATTCACTGAGCTGGCCAGCAGGAGCCACATGCCTCTCTATGAAATCTGCCTCAGCGATTCCTAGGAAGCCAGCCATGGCTTGAATCTCACGCGCATTGACCTGAGCACAGGAGCATTTATACTTGAATCTGGATCGAGCACTTGCATCCTTGAATCTGTGCTGGGACATTGCTGCGGTCCCAACGATGGCTTACTTGTGTACTTGTGCTCTATGGGATGCATATTGATATGAAGCGTTAAGATACATCGCTTCCACTGGACTGTGAAAGATTAACACTCACAGGGAATTGATGCAAGTGCTGATACTTCAATGGCTTCCAGCCAATTGGCGCAATGGATGAGAGACTGCTGCAAATGCGCTGTTAGTGTGCTCATCATGGTGGAGGTGTTGATAAACATACTTGTAAAACCAACACTGAAGGCGTTTCTGCCCCCCTGATATCCCATCCGAAATGGTTCCACAAACCCCAATCTCTTCCATTATTTGGGTCCACCGCTGTCCTCCTCCACTGTGTGTGTCGCTACTTACCCATACCAGGCGATCCGGACCTTTGCAGCACTTTCCGCACTGGACGCATGTGAAGGGGAGCCCATCCTTCAACCACGCTGAACAAGCAGCTGCCACCCGTCGAACTCCGCATGCTCCAATTGGCATTTGGTGGCCTCCCAATTTCTGCAGTCCGCAATGACTCCTCAATCAACAGTTTGGCGGACAAAATCACTGCTCCTTCCTACCTGTCTCCGCAAGAATTGGCAGTTGGCGCGCATCACTGGCAATCGCAGTCTAATCTGTCCCATCCATGGAGATGTTCTTTCCTCTTAAGGTGCTACAATGCGAAAACGCCATGGCCCACTGCACCGCGCAATGGATTCTCACATGGGGCAGCGGTTCTGAAGGGAGAACATGAGTTCAGGGTGTCATGTCATCGAGTCTCTGTCCGATATCAACGCATGATGCACTTGGGGCACTTTGTCGTCGCTTGCACGTCAAACCGGAAGTGCAGCGGCCCACCTGCTCTGTCCGTCACCCGCTCTTTCACGGCACTCAGAGCCCTTGGACTCCCTCACCCGCAAAGGCGAACGCCGAAGCACAATGGTAATTCCGACGCCCCAGCGGCAAATTACGTACTTTAGTGCAGAACAGATGCCCAACAGCCCACCACCGCTCCCCTTCTTGACCTACATTTGCTTGGTGACGGGCCTAATGGGGCACAGCTGCAGGCGGCCCACCCTGTCGGCGACTACTCCGACTGACGGTCCAAGGACTGCACCAGGCGCCCCAGGGCACCGCCCCTCGGCCGGCGTTACGCGGGAAACACTGCGCGAAACTGCAACGCGCAGCGCCGCGCGGTATACAAAAGTATCGCACTCCGGCGGCGATGCCAGGTCGCTTAATTGGGGATTGAGGACGGCTCTGCGTTAGCGATGGCGCCATCCGCGCCTCGCCTGAAGCAGACCTACAGGCCGAGGGCCAAGCTCGAGGTGTTCTACACGGGCGGCCCCGTGAGGCTGACGCCCGACGGTGGTCAGGCGGCGTGCGCGTGCGGGGAGGAGACCAAGGTGCGGCCGCAGTTGCGGTCGATCGGCGGCCGCCCGGCGCGATTTGAGTTGACTTCGTGGCGGGCTGCAATTGCTGTGTTCACATGGCGGTAGTGAGGGGATTGGCATCGGGTGCATGTCTGCAGTGCCCGGAACGCCTTGAATGGATGAAGACATGAGCTGTACAAATTACCTGCAGTGAAGTTGTTTGTAGGTTCTGTGTGCACAGTCCTCACGAAGCCGCTGTGTTGGGTGGGATCATTTGGAGGTGTCTATTTGACTTTTGACTAATGAAGTGTGCTTGCACAGATTGTTGATGTCGGGAGTGGAACGGTGGTCAAGACATGTCCTGGGGTGCGCCTGATTGCAACAAGCATAGTCGAGTCTCCTTGCTAATTGTTGCATTAATATTAAGTGCAGCAGCTGCCCATTTTAGATGTCAGTGGTTTCAGTAATGGTATTCATTTGAAGAGGCTGCCCATTGCAACCTGGTATGAGAAGTTATGTCACTGTGTTTGTGAAGGGTGTGAGAATTCCCAACAGCGGCAGTGGAATAGGTCCTCTGTTGTGTTGAAAACCTAGAAAGAACAAGCAGTTTTGAGGAATTTCAAGTGCTTAAGCTTTCTCCTATTTTCAGGCAGGAACATCGGGTCTAGGGAAACATTAGAGCAGCCCATCACAGTTTGAAGGATGGAAGAAAAATCATGTTATGGCGATATCCATCGTTAGCAAGACTTTTGAGACTGTTGTCACCTTTGTGGGCAAGGGATGAGAGCATCTGCGTTGTGGGAAGCATGAAGCAATGCGCTGGCAAAATGACAAGCACATATGAATTCAAGTGGCCAGAATGAGCATGTCTGAAAGTTGGACTGCAAAGCCTGCAAACTGATGGACAGATGTAAAGATCACTGGCCACAAGTCAGCGGCTTCAGAGCCCTTCAGCATTCGCAATGAAGCGTGAAAATTAGCATTGTCAGCTTATCCAAGCATAGGCCAGCAGCCTTGCTCCCTGGCCATCCCTTGTGGTAATTCGCATTTCGTTGAATATGTTTCCCCAGTGTGTATTTTGTTGCTTGCCACCTTTGCCCTATTGACAACAACGCTCCCTGTATTTGTTGGCAGGATGGCGAGCCTATCACATCCATTGCCCTCACACCAGATGGCATGGTCATGTTCACAGCCTCTCGAAGTCTGACGGTCAGGAAATGGGACCTCTGTGAGGGTGATTGCCTCCGGGCATGGAGGGTAAGCGGTGGCCTTTGCTCGCTTTGGGGATCCACAGGAGAGCTGAATATTCTACTCATGTGCAGATGAGCACCCATAAGCCAACACCAACAACTTTTAGAAGAAAAGCATACAAACCATGTAGTGTGCAAATGCTCGTCACTTGGAAACATGTGCAGAACTTTCAATGGTGTAGGTGATGTACAAAACTGTGGACCCTGGTGTGCTGGCATTGCGACGGTACCGAAAGCAGCAGAAATAGTGAATTGCAACTCTCACCACACTCGGCCCTTTGTGTTTGAGCTATTCAATTTTTGTCCTTCAAGCAGTGCCATTGGTTGCTGAAACTGTCTGCCAGCTTTCCATCTTTTCAGTGCCACGCTTACAGCCTTGTCTGAGCTGACAATATTGATGTCAGCTTCAGTGGGACTTTCTGGCACCATTTTGCACACAGTCCTCCAATTTTTGAGACCATTGTGTTTGATGGCAGGCACATAAAGCGCCGGTTGCGGAAATGATTGTTGACTCAACTGGATCTGTTCTTGCCACTGGGAGTGCTGACAGGAGTGTCCGAGTATGGGATGTTGAGGGTGGTTTTGCAACTCACGCCTTCACAGGACACAGGTCAGCGGCATTTATAGACACAAACTTAAACACACTGTTGAGAAGATCATGTTGTAGCTGTTGGTATCTTGGCATTCATACACTCTTGCAATCCCAGATTCCTGTTGCATACTGTTGTACGCGCTGAAAATATGGATCTGGGAAGTTGTTCAGGGTAGCTTGATCAAGGACTGGACAAATCTTTTGAGTTTTGAGTGGAGCAATATGAAGCTGGGCCAAGCTTGGCATTTTTGGCATGGCACTGTATACAGCAAAGCAATTGTGTATCGTCAAGTCCAGCCTATATTGTTTTGTGCTTCTGCACTCTGTTGTGCATATCTCAACATCTCTTGGCTGCAGGTTGTTCTCAACATGATGTCAGATGAGAAGGACATGAATTAGATTGCATCCTTAGATGATTGATTGATGAGTGTATGATTTTTTTACTTTGATGTTTGGTTGCTGTTTCCTTATTTGCTACTTCCTCCGTCCCATATTAATTGTCGTCTACTTGAGAGAGAAATCTCGTCATGAAAACTACATCCAAATTACAAATGAAGGTCAGAATCGGAAAGATTGGGTCTCAAAACCCTTAAGTTCGAATTTTCAAGAAAAAATATTTAGTTCTCAGGCCTATGAGCTGGCCCCCAAAATTGCCTTAACACAGTCCAAAAAATGCGCGTTCAATTTCCGCGGTCTTGCAGGCCCCCTTGGTTTGGGGGCGCTCCCGTGCCTAGGGGTTGCAATGCCAATGGTTGCCACCTTTGGGGCAAAGGATAGGGTCCGGCACATGGCATAGCACTTGCCAAACACATTCAAACATGACTTTATCCTTGTCTCAAGCAGCCATCGTCACAGTGTTGACGATACCAGAAATCGCCGGTTTTCTCGATCTCCGATGGGGGGACCTCCAACGAGCGGAAAGGCCAATGTAAACAACCTTGAAGCCTAGGATCAGTGCGTTCTGTCGCTCCAAGGCTGTTTGGTAGCCTTGCTTGGATATTTCGCCTTAGTTGATGCTTGAATCGGGACTTGCATGGCCCCTAAGCTGGAAGCCCCAAAATTGCCATTGTTTGTGGATACAGTGCCAAACGCTTGTGCACGGTACACAATCCATTGGAACCTAGCAAGACTCCATCACTCTAGAAGATCCCAAATTCACCTTTGTGGCCATCCCCCTTGCACCCAATCCTCTAAAGTTCCGAAACAAGGACATGTCGCCATTCCCGTGGCAATTGCCAATTCACTAATTGCTTGTGCCATATCGAGGTGATAGCCATTACCATCTCCGGCTCCTAGTTAAAAGGATTGGGAGACCTCCCTCAGTTGCTTTGACAGTGGCAAAAGAGCTCGAAAAGCCTTGACCAAAAAAAATTGCGTCTGAAACGTCACTCCGATCCCCCCAGATCAAGCCTAAATTAATGGTGCGAACCACGGCGAGTTCGACGATCAATGCATTCGAAACACGTTTTCTATCACCATACCTCTTTTCAAGCACCCTAATGACCTCCACTCTGAACAGCATGAATAGTTTTGCAAGGACGAGTTTGTTTCGCTGCCATGAAGGAGTGCTCCTCAAAACAGCCAAAAACAGCTGTTTTCGGCGCAACGTCCAGAAACGACCCTTTTCTGGCCAGAGGACCCTTGCTACAAAGTACTGCCAAATCTCAAAACTTAATGGATCGACTTGAAATTTTCATGGTACACTCCAACCTCCCAAAAACAACTTTAGGGAAAATTTCATTA
>CAJHUC010002860.1:0-32100 GCA_905146915.1 Ostreobium quekettii
TACCCATCGCCTTTTTTTCCTTATGTGTCACCACCATTTTGTGGCAGTACCCGTCGTCCCCTGGATGGGGAACCTTAGCAATTCGTTCCCTTTATGTGGCCGTGCATTGTACATGGTGTGTTGCACGTCCTGCAATACCCAACGCCTTTCTTTGCTTAGATGCCACCTCCAATATGTGGCAGTACCTAGCATCAACTGCCTGGGGAAGCCTTCCCAGTTTGCTCCTTTTATTTCGCCGTGCATTGTACAGGGTGTGCTGTATGTCCCTGCAGTACCCATCGCCTGTTTTTCCTTATGTGGCATGACCATTTTGTGGCAGTACCCGCCGTCACCTGGCTGGGGAAACCTTGCTAGTTCGTTCCTTCCATGCAGCCGTGCAATGTACAACATGCATGAATTGTCCCTGCAATACCCATCGTCTTTCTTTGCGTAGGTGCCACCACCATTACTTGGCAGTACCCGCCGTCACCTGGCTGGGGAAACCTCAGCACTTCGTCCCTTTCAGGGGGCCATGCATTGTACAGGGCATGCTGCATTTCCCTACAATACCTATTGTCTTTGCTTTGGTGGTACCACCAGTATGTGACAGTACCTGCCATCACTTGGCTAGGGAAACACTGTATTCTGTTCCTGTGTTAAGTCGGAAGCGGCCCCTGAACAGGGGCCAACGTTACAAGGATGGTCGAAAGCTCTGGCACAGACACAAGAGGAAGGGGGGAAGGAGATGTGCAGGGGTGAAAGTCAGGCGGCGGATAGAAGCTGCACGTGGTTGGGAAGCTGAGTGCGATAGGGAAGCTCTACCAGATAGATTAGAGGAAATACAAGAAGCGGAGTTGGGTGGCCTACCCTTGGGGGTGTGGCGGCCCATACATGACCACCTCGCCCCCAAGGACCAGGCCCGATTAGCTGCCATAAACAGATATACTAATAACGCATTGGGGAGGGCAGAAGGGGCATGGTTACAAAAGGAACAACACGAGAGATAGAACCCCCCCAGTCTTGGGGAGAATGGCAGAAGCGTGGCAGGCAGGAACGCAAACAAATGGATATGAATCGCCGGGCTGCTTATAAAACACGTCAGTGCGCGGCTATCGTAGATTTAGTGTTGCACCGGGGGGAACACATGGTGGGGTACAAGTCTATTAACAGAAAATATAGAATAACTTAACTGTCACTAAGACGCCTGGAAGAAAGACTCTCTGAAGACGATTTCTTTTCACAGGTTGGGTGGGAGTTCAATGTCATGGACTCCGGCCTCTTAACAGGGAGTGACACGGAGACTTCCTCCAATGGGAATTAGTTTTTTTAACAAAACAACTTGTCTGATTGTGAGGTGAAGTCCAAGTATCGCTTGCCACTGGCGAGGAAGGTGACATTCCCTGAATAGTCCATGGTTGTGAGACGCTTTTCTGCCTTTATTTCACAAAAGAAAGTGTCCTCAGACCGTCCTTGTAACATCTGAAATCCATCGTCGAATATATGTTGCCTTGGTTATTTACACAATGGACATGTGCGCCAGACTCTGTTGGCGGCGATGGTGGTGTTGACCTCGCAGCATTTGTTGCTGAGCGGGGAGTCCCAGACGCACATGATGTTCCTGCTGGGAGGGGTGTGTTGAGCTCTGCGGACACTGATTCGCTTGGAGGTGCATCGCCAAGTTCGAGTGTCGTTGTGGTGGAGGATGTGCCACAACGCATGGCCAAGACAAGGCGTCTAACCAACCCCGAACCGCTTGCCATGGCTGTTGATGTGCAGGCTCCACACAAGCAACAGCAAACACTAACTGCAGCAAAGCAGTCCACGCGCATGGTGGCGACCTTGGAGGAAGGGTCGCCGAGGACACGCCGCAAACAACGCCACCGCAAAGGGGATCCAGGCCACCAGAAATGGTGTAGAGAGGGGCTCAAGGTAGATGAGGTGCCAGGGCCCGACAAGAAACCACGTTCCATTACTACTGTTTGCCGGTTGTGTTTGGGGGGGGCATTACCAAGACATACAAAGTGTTGTCATACAACCCGAGAAAGAAGTACCTGACCAGTGCCAGTTGGACGGGGCCCTCAAACCATTTGAAAGACAAACATAGCGTTTTCAGTATTGAGGCACTTCGAGACGAACTCAGTAAACCTCCGGGCAACCGGCAGATGAAATTGGGTACATCGTTGGAAACCTACCTAGAGACATGGCACCCTAGGACCTCAGAATGGAACAGGGCAGTGACCCACATGGCCAGGTACGTCAGTTTTGCTAATGCACCATACCACCTGGCTGAGACGGCGCCCTTCGTTCATTTCATGCGAGCCTTTATTCCCCGTTGACCATCTATTAGTAAGCAAACAATTGTGAGGTCGGTGGCGAGACAGGCCAATGACATCAAGCGGGAAAAAAGGAAAGAGGTGTCCCAAATCTGAGACGAGTTGAGAGTTGCCGTAACAGCGGACATTTGGACAAGCAAGAGCACGGACCCGTATATAACAGTGATATTGCATTGGGTGGACGCCGATTGGAGCCTGAAGAAATGCATACTGAGTGAGTTTGGATGGCATATTCTGTGTCCTATGATATTTTCAATATTCGTGGTTGTCAATTGTTTACTATTTGCATCCATGCCATGATTAATGGCCACTCGTGTGTGCTTTGCCAACCGTGTCATGTGCACTCGCTGCACTAGTACTGGCCTTCACCGGCCGGGAATCACGCCTTATTGAACATGAATCGTGGATGCTGTGTTGCCATGGCACGATAGCCATCAGTACTGGCCTAGCATCGGCTAGTATTGTGGCACGTATCGTGGGTGTCGATTCTTTACTGTTTGCATGCATGTCGTGATTAGTGACCACTCATGTGTGCTTTGGCGACCGTGTCATGTGCACTCGCTGCACTAGTACCGGCCTTCATTGGCCAGGAATCACACCTTATTAAACATAAATCGTGGATGCTGTGTTGCCATGGCACGATAGCGATGAGTACTGGCCTGTATCGGCCAGTATAGTATGACATATATCATGTGCAAAAGGTAACCCCCGTCTTTTAAAACACAGCACGTTGGTGGTGTTAGGAACTGCCAGCTTCCCTGAGAGATACATTGCAGACGCGATAAGCCGCGCCTTGCTCAAGATCCGATTGAAGTATGGACTGCACCCTGTAGTTCCGCGTGACCAAGTCATGACAGAGTCGGAGATGGAAGCGGACCCTGTGCATGCGTTTCAGGACGAGTCGCTGTGCGATCGTGTGGCTCTCACCACAGACTGTGCCTCCAATATGAGTTCAGCAGCCGAGAAAAAAGAGATTTTTGATTGGCACCCCTGCATTTGCCATCTGTTAAATACCGCAGTCAAGGCCGGTTTTCAACATGTGAAAGAGTTTCAGCAGCTCGTCCAACCGCTTCGCGAATTGGCAAGTCATTTTCACAAATCGCTCGCTGCTTAGAAGCTTTTCCGCCACGTGCAAAGGAAGATGCTAAAGGAGGAAGTGGCGGGCGATGTATCATCAGATGATGAGGAGGAGGATTGCTCAGGTGTAAGGGAAGAGGATGATGTTGCTGAGTTGCCCGATGATCCTGATGCAGATATGACGGTTCTTGACAATGAAATGGAGCAGGCTTGTCCAAAGCGAATATTGCGTCTAGGGACTTGGTGCCCGACGAGGTGGAACAGCATGTATTTTTTGATTAAGAGGGCGGTTTTGTTGGAGAGAAGCATCTGCGAGTATACAGCAAACGCAAGAATTCTTAGGATAATTATACCAGCAGCTGGGTGGTGCATTTTCAAACAAGTGCTGCCAGTCCTGGAGTCCATACGGGAGTTGTCTAAGCGATGTGAGGGGGACGAGTATATTACCATATTGGATGTCCTCTATAATGTGTTGAAGTTGCTGTACGACCGGCTGTATGTCACTGACACCGATGCACATGCAAAACCTGTGTTGCTTGACTTCACCTCTGAGTTCATAAAGAAATTGTGTGCGGATTGTGATAATGTCAATCTAATATACAACTGGGCATTAGCGGCGGCTGTGGACGGAAGGAGGAATACATTGCACTGGATGAGGAGGATCTGGAACAATGCTGACGATTGGCCAAATCTGGTGAAAGAATATGACACCCTGGCAAAGTTCCAAGCGATGTTGAAGAAAGAGATGACGGCATTGGTGAGTTCAGTTCTGATTTGTGGCCTTTGCCTTTGTAAATGTGTGCATCCAACTGCGGATAGTTTTGGCCGGTACCAAGTGTCCTTTGTGCCTTTGCATGCACGACTGTGCCTGTTGTGTATTTCGCCTTAAACGGCCGTCTCCTGGGATCACTTGGCTGCATGGGGTGCCTACTTTTATATCTTGCTTATGTGACTAACAGCGTGCATATGACTTCTGCAGTTGAGGCACATGGTGAAGGCGCCCGAAGTCCATTCCTCGGGCTCATCATCCGAAGAGGATGCAGCACAGGCTGTGCAGCAGAGTTGGCTAGACGCGGCATCACCCCCACCTAAGGGACCACTACGTTTTCGACGATCAAGATGGAGAAGATGGGCCCCATGCTCCCCACTGCACATGGACCCAGTGGAGGCCGAAGTCGAAAGGTGGTTTGATTTGAAATGGACACCAGCATGTGATTATCAAAAAGAATGGAGTGCTGGGGATTGGTGGGGCGAGAATCACATCAGCTTCCCCTTGGTGGCCAGGCTTGCACGTCGAATATTAGCAACACAGGTGAGTGGGTGAGTACAACTGGCTGTGCATATATACCAAAGTGCCCTTATGTGAAATATGGAGTTGAAAGGAAGGAAAGTACTGAATATCTTTGGTTGTGTTGCAGGTTTCCAACGCCAGCAGTGAATGCTCATTTTCTAAGTTTGGTTTTATTGTGATGCTAACTAGCTATGCATATATGCCACAGAGCCCTTATGAAGTTCACAAGCTGAGAAGTACTGAGTATTTTTGGTTGTGTTGCAGGCCTCCAGCGCCAGTAGTGAACGCTCATTTTCGAAGGCTGGTCTAATTGTGACGGCCAAGCGCATGGTGCTCAAGCCCGAGAACGTGGATCATTTGAGCTTGCTAGGGTGGCAGATGGCAGAGAGTGGATGGTCGCAGCAGAAGCTAGCGCATCGACGCAAGAAGGGGGGGAAGGGAGGGAAGGGAGGGAAGGGAGGGAAGGGAGGGAAGTAGTGACTTTGGATTCCAAAGTTTGGATCACCACCGGTGACCACCCTCGTTGCCCCGGCATGGAAACTATGGAGTACCGCCACAACGAGGGTGCGGTACCATAGAGATAGAAGATAAGATATCATGACTTGTAATATTCCGTTGACCTGTGTTGAAGTGCACACCTTGAACACACTAAGTTGGAGTGGTGGATGAACTTTGGGTATCATATAGATGGAAGAAAATTTTATTCAAGAAGTGCGTCCCAATAAGTACTGCAATTGGTGGATAGACTTTACAGTCGCTGCCCTGGCATGGAAACTTCTGGAGTACCGTCGCAGCGAGGGTGCGATAGGCAGAGATGGTAGATAACAAATCACGACTCGTACTATTCGTTGCCCGTTTTCATGTATGTTGAACTGTTGGACTTCGACGTACTATGTTAGAATGGTGGATGAACCTAGGGTATCATATAGATAGAAGAGAATTTCTGTGAGAAATGTGTCCAATGGAATAGTGCAATTGGTGGATGGGCTTTACACTTGCTGCCCTGGCGTGGAAACTGTGGAGTACCGCCGCAGCAACACATCGTTATATGTGATACGTATCACCCATTCCCAAATATGTTGAGTGGCTCAACTGTATTCAGAGGTGAACCCTCTTTGCCACCTGCCTTAGGTGATGTGTGTGTGTGTGTGTGTGTGTGTGTGTGTGTGTGTGTGTGTGTGTGTGTGTGTGTGTGTGTGTGTGTGTGTGTGTGTGTGTGTGTGTGTGTGTGTGTGTGTGTCTGTGTGTGTGTGTGTGTGTGTGTGTGTGTGTGTGTGTGTGTGTGTGTGTGTGTGTGTGTGTGTGTGTGTGTGTGTGTGTGTGTGTGTGCGTGTGTGCGTGTGTGTGTGTGTGTGTGTGTGTGTGTGTGTGTGTGTGTGTGTGTGTGTGTGTGTGTGTGTGTGTGTGTGTGTGTGTGTGTGTGTGTGTGTGTGTCCGCGTTTGGTATTACAACTATGCCGAACCCTTGCTGGAATGGCCCGGAAGACTTGCAATGGGAGTGTGGTACGCACTGCGTACTATGCAGCAATACCAGCCGTAGCAAGTGGTGCAGGATTGCATGCATACACTGGAACATTACACACGGCTTGTGTGTTGTTCAGTTCTCCAAATCACTCCATGTATTACAAACCGCAGAATACATGACCTGGAAGATGCCCACACACATTTATCAAGCATGCAACCAACATAATTCGAGTTGCTGCAAAATGGAAACCCCTTGGCAACTTCGCCTTGACCTTGCCGTGGCTTGAAAGCAAGTACCTGTGGGTAATAACGGACCAAAATTATTAATCAACGGATATTTTGTTGCGGACCAGACGCCGCACACATCATCCGTTAACTTAACAGCAAATAATGGTGAAGAAAAAGTGAGAGCCGGATTTTGCGGATGGCAGTACAGTAAATAGCGCACTGGATATTACCGGACGAATATCACACTCAGTTTTACGGACCGGACTTAACGGACCGGACGGCACCCGAGTGTGGCCACCTCTAGTTGCATGGTGTGTGTGCAGTGTACAGCTTGAAGCATACCCTACGGGGCTACATAAAGCTACTAGATCCCATCAGGGAGAAGATCCTGTTGGTGGATGCCGTGGTGGATGACATGTCGGCTGAGCTACTAGAGTTGTGTATTAAATTCGCGAAGGATATTGGGTGGTCAGAGGCATCGGGCAAGCAGGCCTGCCACCCCATCCTAGACAGTGGACCATGTGCAAGCCGAGGGAGAAGCCAAGGGAGAAGCGCACGGGACACAAGACGTTTGACACCAGCTCTGATGAGGACAATGATGCAAGGTGGGGCCGGGGCCCAAGGGCAAGCAGTGCCGCGGGGCCTAGCCAACTTGCAGGCACTACAGTAGAGGTGGCCACCCGGATCCGTTAATAGCGGACAGAGGTTAATTTCCGTTAATTTTCCGTTAATTAACGGAAAATAACGAAAAAAGACAAAAATTAACCAAAAATTAGCGGATTCTTAGATTTTTGGGTTTTAGTCATACTTATAGTTTATGGAATTCGCTATTAGAGAGTATGTTTGTATTTTATTTCAACTTATGCATACTATATTTTTAACTAGCCGCAGTTATTGTGATTTTTGGGGTTTTTTTCGATTTTTTTGGATTTTTTTCATTTTTTCTGAATTTTTCTCCCTTTTTCTTTAACGAAATTTAACGGACAGCTGATAAAAATTAACAAACCGGATTTAGCGGACCGGATGGCACCCTTGAATGGCCACCTCTACACTGCAGTGGGCAGCGGACTGACAGATGCCATACAACGGTTGATTGCGCGATATCTTTAGGAGTTCTTATTAGAACCCTAGAGTATGTGTGAGCCGGGTGCCCCAAGAGAGGAGGATGCACTAGATTATTGGGTACGGAATAGTGCTCGATGGCACATAGTGGCGTAGGTGGCAAAGCACTCATTGTGTGTGCTGGTCGGAAGTTAGAACAGGACTTCTCAGTATCCAGCCATATTGCATGATCCCGGTGGGCATCTCTGAGGGACGAACGCATTGAGTAGCTCACATTCTTGTCTGGCAACACCGACTTGTAAATTACCGGTTATTATTTTTCTGGGCTCTATTGGCTTGTCTTGAATTGGACTATGGGCATGTGTGTGAGTTGTCTCAATTGTGGGTATGTCTCCAACTTATACATTGGGCATGTTGCCCTTGTTGCAAACCAGGTGTTTTGTGCAAAATATATCTTTTGGGCCTGAATCCAGCCTTGTGATTGCCTCCCAAACTTGCACTGGTCCGCCAGTGGCCCCCCTTAACTCGTAAGACCTAGAGCTTGCATGGTCCATTTTTGGGGAACGGAATGGAATAGACCTGAACGGACAAGGATAGGGCCATTCCATATCACGAACGGATTTGTTCCTGAGCTAGGACGGATCTATTCCTAAATAGGAATGGATCCATTCCAACACCATTCCTGCCTGATGCAAATCCGGTCTAAATCTGTTTTGGGGGAATAGCCCAGGAATGGACTGGAATGGACTCTAGCACACCTATGCCATATACCACTGCTAAAGCCTACAAAGCAATGGTCCTGAATCCGGCTCCTAGGTCTGAGGTTGCCCATAGCAATGAAGTCGGAATAGTCTCTATCTGCTAAATCTGCAACATAGGGGGTCCTCATCAATAAAGGCATCCCACTCTTAGGACATTTCTGGGTCTCTCCCAATGGGGCATAAGACTTTAAAGCACTGGCTCCCTCATGCCTGGATGTCACATCTCTTGAGACTACTGATGTGCTTCAGTTTGGTATAGTGCCTGGCCAGGCATGTTCCACCCTGCGTCTACTTCTACCTCAACTATACAGACACATCAAACCGAAACTGAGCAAAGTAGCATTGGCTCACTGGCTAGCCAAGCCACTCATCACCTGACGCTACTATACCAGTTAGAGTCCAAAAAGAATACCAGCATATTAACCTGACACTGACTCATGTCTACATCAATTCTACATAGCAGTAATGCTGAATTGCCTCCTGGTCTAGCTGACCAACCATCCCTAAATCAACATAATGGGTGCTATGTAACCACCCTAGACCTCCTCTAATATCCCATGACTATCCCAACAATGACCAGGTCTATCATACCCACGTCTACGGGTGGAAAAACAACAATATGTATATGTGGGGGATGTCTAAGACCAGCCTGCCTCTGTGTAAAGAATATATAGAGCATCGCTACTATACAGGTGCAGGAATCCAACAATAATAATGAATCAACAAAACCGTGAATCTGTACCTCTCCACTCTATCCACAAATAGTATCAGTCTATCTCACGGGATATGACTTGGCTGCTTGAGTGTGCTATCCCTTCACGGGTACTCATGCACTACTCAACAATCCTAGCAGCCCCATAATCCATTGACTCCTCTCAATATGGTGTCGTATAAATATAATCAAAATCCCTATCGACTGCATACCTTTGGACAAGAAAGAATCAACCATGAGCTATGGACTGCAAACTAGGTAGATATGCCGATGTAGTTAGAAGCTCTCAGAACCTCACAATCCTGGTCATAGTCCAAGACATAGTCTTTATCTCACTCAGAGTGACCCTTTTTTTCTACCAGTTACCTAGACTGATCAGAAGGTATTCAACTAGTGATTCCCCACTGTCTTACCCATGTACTTCAGACAAGGACCAATCCCTGACCTTTTCGGGGCAGTGTCCATGAGTCCTTAACTAGTCTAGTCCTACTTCACAACTAACCGAAACTGGTTGTCCTTTGCCTGGGACACGACCACCCGGGAATGGCCTCTAATAGCCTCACCTACCAAGGCACCTTAGGGCTGATGCTATACTTAAAGTGGGCACATACACAACCTAGGTAACTCAGGGGAATTTGGGACCTGGTCCCTGCTCCCTAGCCACCTGTTCTCAAAGGTGGAACTCGGTTGATGTCCCATCTATTCCAGTCTACTCGCGCCCCCCTAGCGCATCGTAGTGCCCCCAACGGGTTCAATTAGGTATGCCATGACTTGGCAGGTTCCTCGTGGGGTTAGCCTTCTATGACCGCACTAACTAGGAAGGCGTTCCAATCTTCCCTCTCCACTTGCACACCATGGCACCCTATGGTGGAGAGAGGCCCCCTAAGTCACCCCAACCGCACTTCGGGTCTGGTGCACTGGCACCCTATTGACCCAGGTCCTGGTGTACTGACACCCTAATGACCCTTGGAGCCACATGTTGACTCCCTCACTAAGGGGTCTGGTGTAATGGCACCCTACTGACCTATTAAGTAGTCAGACGGTGTGGCCACGATGGGTAGTCATGAAGTTGGTGCACTCCATGACTCCTGTCATTCAGATCTTGATTCGAGACCGCTAACTTGGGGCCTGCCTCAGATGTCCAACCAGGCCGCCACAGGCTGCCAACTCAGGGCCTGCACTAGGTTGCTCTCTATCTCGGCCTAGGCCACCAACTTGGGGCCTGCACCAGGTGTCCAACCTAGGTTGCCAACTCAGGGCCTACCACATACTACTCTCTATCTGGACCATCCCCACCACACTAGGACTTGTCGAGGGTTAATTTGGCCCACTCAAGATTCCTAGGTGGGGTGAATCTAGGCCGCCAACTCGGGGCCTGCACTGGACCACCGCTCTATCAGAATCTTGAAGCATATTACAGAAGAATAGTGCATACTTCTGGGCAGCTGTTGCTCCTTCAGCTACCTATCACCCCAGCAATGGGTGCCCCACTCTGTGCAATAACACTGCACAATTCACCCGAAGGTAGTTGCGCGTGTCCGAGTCTCCATTGTATACCTTTGGGTGTCACACCCCTGGGTCGCATACTCCTCAAGGGTGTATCGACTCTCTCTGCCTTGCAATCTTCTCGGCTTCCGAACCGCCCCAACCACTAGAATTCCACTACATAATTACGCAAGTATTCATAAACACCCCACTATGGGCCCAGTATTTTAGACCACTTCTGTTGCCCCATTTCTAGGTGGGCGCCAGTGAGGGTTGCCAACCTCCTGCATTGTCACGTGGCCTCCAACTCCCCACACCCGCACAGCAAGTCTGCGCCTTGTAGACGCTTGTAGATGTGCAGTACATTGCACACACACCCCAATACTTTGCCTCCTTCGTCAACTTGTAGTACTTTGCCTGTTAGCCCTGTACTTTACCAACACACTTCCCACCTAGTACTCTAGGCTTTGCACGTGGGTGGCGCCCCCCCTTGCCAAATTCAACTTCCCTCCAACCTACGGGGGTTCCCTGACACGTCCTATCACACGCACGTGATGCGCCCGGCAATAGTACCATGTTCCAGCTGCCGGGTGTGCCTCGCCGCATATTTGACTCACCGCTGCTACTGCTCTACCGAGCGGCAACGCTTGTGCACGGTGCCCGTGCTCGCTTGCCTCTGGCTCCAGCCGGCGCCTCGATCTTGCGCTCCGATCGGTGTAGCACCACCCAGAATGGCGGTGCCCCATTTGCTCCCCACATAGCCAGACCGGGCATTGCAAATCCACGTGGCCTGACGACGTCATGCCGCAGCGTACCGGCCCGGTGCTTGGCTCCCATATCGCAGCACGTTGGGTCCTCCTCCGCACTGCATTCTTGGCCTTCCATTGCGTCCATCTCACTCTGCACCCTCAGCGCCGTGTCCCCAGTGTTGCGGCCACATGAATGCCGCTTCCTCGCTGCATCACCCCCGTCCGGCACCTTGCCGTGGCGTCCTCCATTCTCTATTGTCCTCGTCCTCTCGCTACATCCAAGGTTCGCCGATGGCTCCACGCCATGCTGTGTCTCATGCCTCATTTCTCCACAATGCGGCTATGGGAATGCTGCTGCATTCCAGTGCTATTCACCACCTTTGCGTCCATCCAAAACACCTCCACTAGCACTCCCGCATCTTCGACCAGCCGGGGCCTCCAATTCCCCACGCATCCATAGCCAGCCAAGGCTGCCATCGCATGCCGCTTCCTCGGCGCCGCATCCCCAGTACTGTGGCCGCAGGAATGCCACTGCATGCTGGTGTTGCGCTCCGTCATTGCACCTGCCAATGCGCCCCCTCTAGCGCTTTTGCATCCTTGGCCAGTTGGGGCCTCTGATTCCCCGCACATCCATGGCTAGCCAAGGCCGCCATCAAGCGCCGCATCCTTGGTGCCGCATCCCCAGCACTTTAGCTGCAGGAATGCCGCTGCATTCCGGCACTGCGCTCTGTCATTACATCCACCAATGTGCCTCCTCCGGCTCTCCCGCGTCCCCGGCATGCAGAGCCTCCAATTCCACACGCTTCATGGCCTACCAAGGGCGCCATCGAGCGCCGCATCCTTAGCGTTGTATCCTCAGTGCTGCGGCCGGTGCAGTGCCGCTTCAACACCGATTTAGTGCCACATTCTCTCCCACATTGCTCCTTCTCCAATGGCGATCCTCTGGCTCTTTCAAGCCTCCATCTCCATACCTTCACCTTGCTGGTATTTCCCATAGCATCAGGTCTTCTTTCGCCTCGGTCGCTGCTTCCATGCAGCTTGATCTGTGCCCAATTCTGGTGTTGTTTCTCGTCACTACGCCCCTCGGTCACGGCTTCACCCAACGCCTCCATTCCCAACATCAATTTCTGGCAATCTTCCTCATGGCTCCGCACTCTGAAACCACTTGTTGTGGGGCCCTTTTAAGTGGCATCCACTAGTCCCTTTTTCTTGCGCGCATCCCACTTCATCTGCCTGCACCCGATGGGCCGGTGGCCCCTCTGCCAAACCCAGCGGGCGTAATCGGGGTGCTCACTCGTTCATTGCACAGTGGGCCTTCTTGTGCTCTGGGATCGGGCGGTCCTGCCATTCGAAGACGGCGGGGTGCAAGGCAGCTGGCTCTCCGGGCCACGAGGCCTGTGCGAAGCGAGGCAGTGAGCCAAACGAGGTAGTAAAACGAGGAGTAACGCACCCCCATATATGTATTGGTGGTTGGCCACATTCCGGTCCGACCACCTGTCACACAGACACTGCACAATGTACATCAGCGTATCACAGCTGTGTCGCCTGGCATACCCCCGTATCGGACCCACTATCGATACATTGTAGCCCAGTCTACCCCCACGGCCTATCCCTTAAGTATAAAGACTTCCCTAAGCCAGAAACTAATCTACACTTGGGGGATTTAGACAAAGGAAAAACCTACGAGTATCTAGAGATCACAAAGAATCCAAATAATGGGTCTAATCCCACATATACCAATCAAAACTAATGATTATAATTCTCTTGACCCCCATGTGTTTCCACAACACCAGCAGGCCATTTGAGGTCATTGCAAACGCATCCCAAACTGTTGTGGGAGTTCTTCTTATACAGGATAATCATCCCATTTGTTATGCAAGTAGAAAGTTCCTCCCAGTGGAGCTGAATTGTAATGTGACAGACCAAGAAGCATTAGCTTCTGTGCATGCCATTCAGTTATGAAGGTGTTACATGGAAGGTACATATTTCAAACTAGTTACGGATCATTGCCTGTTGACCTACTCAAAGTCATAGCAACAGTTAAGCAGGCGACAAGCCATATGTTCTGAAATATTGTGGTAGTTTGACTTCGACTAGGAATATCGCCCAGGGAGAAAGAATGTGACCAATCCACTCTCTTGCATTCCTCCATCACCTAATGAACAGGAGGCTAGGAGGAGAAGTCAACTAGATGTCTGTGGCTTAAGGGCAATACGCAAACGGGGCAAAGACAAAAAATCTAAAAGGACAATAGAGACGGAAGACCTAGCCTCCAAAATCTGTCAGGCTTATGGCCATGACCCCCAGTTTGAGTCTATGAAACAACAACAAGAACTGCACTATATAGACAGCCTCTAGCTGAGAGGCGATTTGTATATATACCACCAAGTTTAAGGACTCAAATCTGCCAGTTGGCACACGACCATCCAAATGTTGGGTATTTTAATCAAGCCAAAATCCTGGACTTAGTCCAGCAATATTACTGGTGGCTAGGAATGCAGGGAGAGGTGCAACTATATGTTGACACTTGCCTGGCTTGTCAATAGGCAAAATATTCTTGTCAAAAGACCCCGGGCTTATTACAACCATTGGGCATTCTTGAGGAACCATGGACTGAATGTTTATGGATTTCATTATACAACTGCCAAAAACTAAGGGTGGTCACGATGCTATCGTTATGTTCATCGATAGGCTGACCAAAATAGTGCGCATTGCTGCCACCACGATTGAAGTCTCCACAGAAGGAGCAACAGACATGTTGGTGCAAAATGTGATCAGGCACCATGGTCTACCCTTTATGATAGTGTCTGACAGAGATGTTTGGTTCACTTCCAAGTTTTACTGGTACCTGGCAAAGAGGTGGAAGATATAGCTCAACATGAGCACTGCGTACGAATCCTCAAACAGATGGCCATACTGAAGTCATGAATCGGATTCTAGAGGACTACTTGCACAATTATACGCAATCCGATTAGGACGTATGGGATGAACTGACAGCCATAGCCGAGTTTGCAATGAACAACTCAAAAAATAGTTCAACCCAAGAGACCCTGTCCTACTTGAATTATGGTGGACACCCAGAGAGTCCCTTAGCTCTTGGGGTGAAAATTCGGAAGCCATTAAAGGGCTATGACAATTTGAATACTTGCAGTTTGGCAATGGCCATCGACAGAGCACAGTAGCCTTATTTAAGGCATATGGGTACACCCCTTGTGGAAGGGTTACTAGCCGTGGTGCCTTACAAGGCGGGTTTATAGCTTAAAGAGGGCAGGCACCCCATACCACTAATGGTGTTGTATCAAATGGGCCACTCAGCAGATAGTGTTGAGTAATGTATCATTGCCGGGGACGGCTGATGCTCCCCAAGGGGGGAGTACTACCCCACAAAAATTTTCTCTAGAGGAACCTCATAGACCTCAGGGTTCCCCGAGGTGCAGGACCACAAGGGCAAAGAAAGTGGTTAGGAAGTGTGGGAGGCAACTTGTTAGGCAAAAGTTGGATTCCATGTTGATACAACAAGCAGCTAAGAGCGCAAACAATACCGACCATCCTACATATTTTTGTGTTTTGAAGGCCACGAAATTTTCTAAATCAAGACACAAAAGGCCAAAATCTAAGGCTGGTGTAGCCAAAGGCACGACTAAGAGTGAAAGACAGAGATTATCAAAGAAAATAAACCCTTGATGGAAGAGGTACCAATTGAGGATGTTATTCAGAGAAAGGTCAATGAGGTAGATGAGGCTATTTGGGAAAAGGTGCAGCAAACATTGGAAGAATTCAAGGATGTGTTCTATGACAAATTGCCTTATGGTCCACCCTTTAAGAAGATAGTCGATCATGAGATTGACATGCTATCAAGGGAGGCACTGCCGCACAAAGGCCCATACAAGCTGAATACAATAGAGTTGGATGAATTGCGGTGGCAGATTGACACGCTGCTGGAACAGGGTTGGATCAGACTGAGCTTTAGCCCATATAGTGCACCCATCCTTTTCATACCCAAAAAAGATGGCAAGTGTATGATGTTTATTGACTATACAGCTTTAAACAAAATAACAATCAAGAATCGGTACCCACTGCCAAATGCGGAGGGATTGTTGGATCGACTTCATGGGGCTAAGTACTTCACAAAAATAGACCTCTCTTTGGGTTACCACCAGATCCGAGTGAGAGAGTCAGATATTCATAAATCAACCTTCGTGAGCTGATATGGCAGTCTTGAATACCTTGTCATACCATTTGGTTTGTGAACACACCAACAACTTTTCAGAGGATTATGAACACAACTTTGAGGGAAGGCTAGGACCAATTCTTGTTGGTGTTCCTTGAGGACACATTGATATACAACAGGATGCATACAGTATATTCAGGAAGATCCGAACCACCTACAGTTAGAGAAGTTGTTTGGATGATTGAAGAAATGCGACTTCTTCAGAACTGAGGTGGAATACTTGGGCTTTGATGTAGGAGCAAAGGGGATCAAGCCCTCACTGTTCAAAGTCTGAGCAATTTTGGATTAGGTAACACCAAAGAATGTCATTAATATCCGATCGTTTTTGGGGTTGTGCAGTTTTTATCGCAAGTTCATACGGTGGTTCAGTAAAATGGTTGTGCCCATGACTGACTTGATGAAGAACAGCAAGACCTTTTGTTGGGACGATAAAGCAAAGAAATCAATTAATCGTTTGAAGACAGCGATGGTGACTGCACCAATTCTGCAGTTACCTTACTTCGACCGGGACGTTGTAGTTACCATAAATGCGTTAGGAGTTTCAGTGTGTGGTATACTATAATAGGATTTTGGCAACAGGCTATAACCCATTTGCCATGAAAGCAGGAAGCTCAACCCAGCCGAGACCTGGTACAATATATACGAAAGAGAACTACTGGGCATCACTTGGGCTGTTGGGAAATGGTGGCACTACTTGGCTTGGCCAAGTTGGCCAGCCGCCACTTTGTTATTCAAACATATCATGATTCCCTGAAAAACCTGCCCAACCAACCTAGAGTGAACAGGAGAGTTTGCAAATGGGTGCAAGTTCTATAGGGTTATACTAGAAAAGGACAAACTTATAGATTTTCTAATGCACAAAAGTATTTAGGAGTTGTGGAGTATGGCAGACATGCACGTAGAAGAGGAATTATTGGTCTAGCATCTTCGCCTCAATGAAAGTGATAGTGGGGAAAATGATATTTAAAAGAAACTGAACATAATATTTAAAAGGGAAAATGGCAAAAGGGTGTCCTATGTGAGATATCTTGACAAAAGAGGGTCCTCTATGATAAAAAAGATCCTCTGCGGGTGTGCATTTGACAAAAGAGGATTCTTTGACTGCCATTGTATATTAGGCGCATTGCTAGACTGATGCCAGACTGGACCACGGTCCTACTATGGGTAGCCCCTTAAGGACGATGCAAAAGCACACAATGGTCAGAGTTGCAGGAGGGAGTCGTAGCAATCAGAGCTGTGGGGGAGACCAAGCGGCGATTGGGGCTGCTGGGAGAGCAAGCAGCGACCCAGAGGGGTCGCCCCTAGTAGGACCAGTCTGGTCCAGTCTAATGCCATACTAATGCTAATATGGCATCGGTCTGGCGCCGGTCTAGCGCCCGTCTGGTGCCGGTCTAGCAATGCGACTAATGTACAGGGGGCAGTCAAAGGACCCCCTTTTGTCAAATGCACTCCCGTAGAGGACCCCTTTTTGTTACAGAGGACCCCCTTTTGTCAAGATATCTCATAGAGGACCCCATTTTGTCATTTTCCCTATTTAAAATGTATAGTCCTGAGGGGCAGTGGTGGCTGCAGGTGGGGGATGCAATTCTTCATATTCTTTATTGGTGACTAGCACTAGAATCACTTTGGAGGAAAACTAAAGGAGCTTTATAAAAGAGGGCTACTGTAAGGGACGGTGGCCCTTTTTGGTTGAATGGGACTTAGCCCGTTTACCCGTTCGAGTCAGTTTTCTATCGGAAACGAGCTTGGCGGCAACTTTTGTATTACAGAAGTGTCCTGATGTTCCCGTTTATATAACCCGTGTCCAAGGCAGTCCAAGGGTCATGCCAGAATTGGGTGAGTCACCCAGATTCTGGCATGCCTGCCCATTTTGTAATTTGAATTCCCCTTCCCGGCCCGTTCGTCTCACCGACCAACCAGTCCCCAGCACCATCCTTCACCGTATTGACTAATACGGCACTCACCCCCTTTGTCCCTTTCACCACCGCCCAGCTCAGCCGCCCTTAATATACCCTATTATACAGCGTTTCTAAAGAGCTCTTAGTATACAATGTCCAGCATCTATATTATACAATATCCCATGGCCATAATGTACAGTGTCCCAAGGCCCAACCCTTACAACTACAAACAAGATAGCAGATGAGCAAAAGCTTTGAGTCATTCAAAATTTGCCCAAGGCCGAATCACCAAAATTGGTAATCATGACTACTAACTGAACCATAGTTTTATGAAGATTAAATTGAAGGATAGTGCTGAGGACAGGCAACCTTGGAGATTGGTGGTACCAGATGTGGAGGACACTGGTAGGAAGACTATGGAGGAGATACATACAATACCGTATGCGGGACATCTTAGTAACCACAAGACACTCAAGAAATTACAGAGACTTCATGTTGGGATGTCAGGTCTGCCAATCAGAGAAAAGTGTCCACAAGTTGCTAGCAGGACTCCTTCAGCTGCTACAGTTTCCAGAGGAAAAATAGAGTGACATTAGCCTTGACTTTATCATGAGTCTAATGGTCAGTGAGAGGAAGAACAATGGGATCCTGAAGGTAGTGGACCGAACTACCAAGATGTTACACCTACTGCCAGTCCAGCATACCATCACCGCTGCTGAGACAGCTCGTGTCTACTGGGACTAGATTAGATGATTATATGGGATCCCCAAATCGATAGTCAGTGATCGAGAATCAAGATTTGTGTTGAAGTTCTGGCAAGAGTTTTAAAAGATTTTAGGCAGCAAGTTGAGAATGTCCAGCGCTCACCACCCAAAGAAAGATAGACAGACAGAGACAGCCAACCGGCAGTGGAGGAAGTCCTCGGGTGTACGATCCATGGCAGTCAAGAAGTCACCCATTGAGAGAGATAGTTGCCCATGGTGGGGTTCGTGATCAACAACAGAGCATCACCATCCATGATATACACACCCTTTTATCTGAACTATGGCTTTGAGCCAGTGATGCTGCTGAACCTGATCATAGATGTAGACTAGATGAACATTGAGAGTGTCAATGTCTTTATCAGCAGAATGAAGAAGACCTTCAAAATGGCGATGCAATCAGTTCATTAGGTTCAACAGAGGCAGAAGCATAAGGCCGATCAACGGCGCAGAGAACAGAGGTTTCATAGTGGGGAACAGGTGCTATTCAGTACAGAGCATTTGCCGTTGAAGAACGCATCTATTCGCAAACTGAAGCGACAATTCATATGGCCATTTTTTGTGGTCCTTCAAGTGGGACCAATGGCCTATGAATTGAAGCTACCATCAGGGTGGAGGATTCATAATATCTTTCACACCAGTTTGCTTCAATCATTCAGATCGTCCATATAGTCAACCCCACAGGAATCAGACAGCACCGAGATTGAGTTAGAAGATGATGAACCTTATGATATCAAGAAGTTGTTGCAATGAAGATGAGCGAGACCCAGTGGTTCAAGGCGTAAAGAGTTTTTGGTGTTATGCATAGGGTGGAGTATCGACGATGCCTCCTGGATACCAGCAAGCAATTTCACCTATGTGAGAGAACTCCAGAAGATGACCAAGAAGGATAAGCCTAAGGAAGACAATAATATGGGATAGTGTGCTTTCAGGGGCGAAAGCTACCCTAAGGGAGGTTGTATTGTGACGTGGCTGCTTAGGGCGTAGGCTTAATTGACATTTTTTGGAGTTTGTGATCAGTAATCTCTCATTTTTGACCCACTGGTAGGCTTATTAAGAAGCTCCCGATGCTCCTAGGCTTTGGAAACGCCCAAATCCATTAAGTATTGGTGAAGATATGGCCCTCTAAAATTATAATACTTAGGGTTGTGGACGGATGGGGCTAGTACTTAAGTCTAGAGGGATACGGGTCGGTCGTAGGTGAATGGGGGACAGTGACATCGTGCTTGGACATGCACATGTATTGTCTTGTCGTGATGTGACTGCGATAGATCCGCGATTGGGCATCGCGCATGTGGATATGTGTGTGCGCATGCAGTGAATTCATGTAACCGTTCTTGCCCACTCTCTAGCCTTCCGCGAGCCAACGAACCGCCAAACTGTTGCGCCGCCACCTCTCGCCAACAGCAGGCCCCGGGGATCGATCCCCATCGAGCATTGGGCCCCCAGGGCGACAATCCAATCGACTGCCCCAGATACGCCCACTGTCCGAGGTAAAGAGACCGGCCAACCTCCAACGGCCTTGCTACAGGGGAGGGCAACTCTAGCGCTTCCGAAAACCAACGGCTGCCGACGGGGCCGCAACAATATGGCAAATCTGATGCCAACATCTCGCGCATCAATTATCACTACTGTCGCAAAAAAAACGTGTCGCAGAAAAGAACAATTTCACTGTTGCAGTAAAAATAGTGACCCGCCCTGAACAGGATAGAATGGATGTCCTGGCCGTAAAGGGGGTCATCGTTGTTTGGGATTTGCTACCTCATTTTGGGGAACCACTGCCCCAGTTGCAAGCCAACCAGCGACCTATCAATGCCTCTTGTCGCACATCATTTCGTTCAATAAATGCCATTCTACTTACACATTCTGCTGGGTGGTATCCTTCATTTGCTTAACACACACAATTGATATACCGCTTTACATGTAACACACTTTCAGAATCAAGCCCCACCACCGCGCCTTGGCGTCTGCCCAATGTTTTATGAATCAAGTAAATGTAGCCATCCCGATACTTTGTGCTTCACCTCTGCTAAATATTAAAGTACCTTGTTCAAGTTGGGAGCGGAGGAATAAGGCAAAGTAAAGGTGGTCGTAAGTTCCCTTCAATAGATGCTGCATATAGACTCTGCTTCACAACAGGTGGCCCTGGAGGTTGAACAAGCCCTGGCTCTCTGTTAAGTTTTGCCCAAACGGTACGGGCCCCCCTTTCCCCAGCTTCGAATGCAGTTGATCAACAGATCCAAAGCTACTGGAGTGGCTTCTGTCACCCATTGGATTGGCGGTGTGATTGCCAGCGCCCACCCACGTCTTCCCAGTCAGAAACTCACTGGTTTGAGCATGAGACATCCTATAAACAAACTTTTATGTGAATAGCAGGCCACACAGTCTAGCAGTCGACACAATATCCAATGAAAGTAGAATGGACATAGGGCATCATCTTACTCAAAAATAGAAAGAAAATACAGGAAAGTGAAATTCAATTTGACCCCATAAGATAGCGCACTGTCGGCCATCAGCCTGAATCAACTTTGCCCCAATGCAGCTGCTCCCCAGAACAGTGAACATGCAATGGCTAGCAGCACACACTGCAAACACAAGAAAGGGCAGTTCTGCCCGGGTATCCAACGGTTCAAGCAACACATTGGATCAACTCTGCTATCAGCACTGTGCAACAGCTTGTTGGTGTGAGACTGAAAGAGGTAATGGCGATTTTCAGTGGTGACGAGGTTGTGGAGTAGTATGGGTCCCTGAAGTCTACAGTCCACAACTGCGGCTTATAGGGAGGAGCATAGCCCAGCAGAATCTGTGCACACAACTGGCTCACCTCCAATGTTGGCAGTCAGCAATCCAGCCAAACAACTGCATATCATGGTTTGTGGCCATTAGCATCGGGCAGCACTGACAGCCGCTATTTCGTACAAGAGTGTGAACATTGCAGTCCAGAGCCTGCAACTTGCAGAGAGCTCTGCACATTGCCCAACTCACACTCGCACATTGTGGAATTCAAGGAGCTCGGCAACAAAATAGCGAGTTCAGAGGATTGCATCTGCAGTCTTTGTTATCACCAGCCATGCAATATGCCACTGAGCATCTTCTTTGTATTTGTTTGTTGACTTTACACCATTAAAACTTTCATGCCCAGGTGGAGTCACGTATCCCATCTCACACAACACAAAATAGAAAAATCACGATCAGCACGGGCAAAAAATACATCTGGCATTCACATAAAAATGCATGCGATCAGTTGGTGCGCTGAAAAGCTCCCTGCACCAGTTGACGGTTTACGGCACATCATTAACATCTGAATTATACTGATTATACTGGTCCTGCATTTCAACTTGCTGTTGACAATCAAACGATCCAGACAGATGATTGTAGCCAGCACCTTAACAAAAGTGCAGTGTACACCGATTCCCTTGGGATTCAAAAAAGAAACTTCAAAATTGTAATTTGGCACAATGTAGTTTGCCAGTGCGCACAAAACACTGTGCTGCATTCAGTCCTGTGCCACTCAATATTTTTCTAGCTTCCCATGCAGTCAAGCAAAACACTACCTGTCTAGTTCCCGGCGCGGCCAAGCAAACGAGCTGGAACGACACCAGCGAATCCCGACGCAAAATCTCTTCAATCATGCATAGTTCGAGTCCTGTCCATCCTCGCCCTGCGCCTTTCTCCTTGCCAATTCGGCCTCCAGCTCGGCCACGCTCATCGCAGACAAGTCCCGTTCTCCAGAATCCGCCTCCGGTGCCTGGCCGCCCCACGCCAGCCTCTCAGAATCCGCCCTCTTCTGGTCGATGTCCGCGTCCACGAGCTCCATCATCGCGTCCACCACCCCCGTCGCGTCCTCCCCTGCATCCGATCCTCGCGACGCCGCCTGCGCGGCCGGCCCACCCAGTCCCTCCTCCGATCGAGCCGCCACCTGGCCGCCGGGTGGGCTCGGCTGGGCGGAGAGCGGCGATCGGATGGCGCGAATGTCGTCCCTCAGCTCGTCCAGTCCCATCTCCTGCTCCAGGGTGGACTTTAGGTCCGTTGAGACTTCCGCCAGCTCACGGATGGTAGGCTGGAAGGAACGCAGGGCGGCGCCGAAGCTCTTCGCCGCTGACGCCAGGCCCCTGGGTCCGAAGACCAGCATGGCGACGACCACCACCACGATAGCCTCGGGCGCCCCCACGCCGAAGATGGCCGCGCGGATCTGTACCGCGTGGGGCACGCGAGACTGCGCGAGCCACGGGGCCGCGCGGCGCAGCCCGCGCGGGACTCGCGTGCCCACGAACGGGCTGACGGCGGAGGGCGACCGCGCCGGCCTGCAGAACGGGCACGGCCTTGGGAGCTGCAGGGACGGCGGCGCTAACCGCCTGAATACCGTGTTGACACTGGCTGCGACTGCGCTGTCGCTCGCTTTCAGCATCTTGTGCACAGCTCCTCCGCCTATGGCCGGGACCAAAGCCAGGGAAAGGGGTGAACGGCCTGCGTCCAACTCGGTCCTCTTCGTCCCGGTGGCATCAAGGACTGGCACAACCAGGCCGCCAGCGGGTTTTCAGATGCTCTCCGCTGCAACAATTGGAACGAATCTCCTGGGAAAAAGGCCGTGTGGGAACCCAACTTCGACATTTAGTCTGCAAGATTTCCGACATGAGCCCTGATGCGGATGTTGTCTGGCAATGAAACTATGCACTTCACTTGATTGGGGGGCACCAGAATCGTCGGAATTTTGGCTTTAACTCCAGATATCAACTGCTGTATATTAGACAAGAGCAACCACACTTAAGTTTCCACTGCACTTCGATTGCTGCATTCCACCGCCATGCACGCTGCCATACCCCGTACTGCCGCATTGCAGATCAGTGCATTTACCAGTTGTGCATTTTCAAAACTGAGTGTTAATCCTGGCATAGTATTGGTCGTATGTGCACGCAGTAGCTTCGAATGTGTGCAACAATACTGCATCGATTGCTTTGTTAGAGCAAATGCCCCACTGTAATTACACTACAGTCACGACTGTAATGTACATTATATAAAGTGTTTACTTTTCTTCTGAGGAAAGCAAAGCCAATCTGAGACAAACCGATATGTCCCTCTTTTCACTTAAGCAAAATTGGCTTTCATTTTATCAGAAGAAAAGTAACCAAATTATAGTGGGGCCCCGGTTTAGCGAACACCCGTGACAAGCCGGCTGAAGGGTCGCCAAACCTAGACGGGTCACTACGGTCCACCAGTACTTTCAGTTCTTCAGTGGTACCTGTGTTGCGGCCGTTTGGCTCACAGGGCGTTGGGATTTCATTCGAACGAATGAGGAAAATTAGGAGGGGAGGCCGCAGGGGACGGCCAGAATGGAGAAGTGTCTGGAGTTTAATGACCGAGGGAATGAATCTAGCTTGTATTATAATAACAACGCTCTGTAATCGAGCCCGGCTCTTGCCGCGACGGGCAAGAGCAAGGGAGATTCAGGCGTGACCTCTCCGCTCCCGTTTGCGCGTTGCAAGGAACCGCAAGCATTCACACTTCACCGCGAAGGACGTAACACCTGACGCAGTTTAAGTCCCGCGAGGCGTCCCAGGCAGCGATGCCGGTGTATGGAGTAGCCTAAGCTCCCGGTGCAGGGAGTACCATGACCGCCGGTGTCGGGGCCACCATGGCCGCCTGTGTAGGGGGTACCCTGCTGCCAGGTTGATGGTACCCTGGCTGCCGGTATAAAGGGCACCCTGGTCGCCGGTGTAGGGGTACGCTACACCTGGCCTACCACGCCCATACTGGCTTTTGATGCCAGCGACTTGAAGCCGCAGGGCCGAAGTCGCGGGCGCTGGGGCCTGTCGCAGTGAAATAAAGTACTACGGGAACAGTGACAAGCCGTTCAGGGGGTCGCTAAGCCCACACAGGTCGCTAAACCGGGGCCGCCACTGTAATGGGTTGCATTTGGTGGGAGAATTGCCGGCCATGGTAGCCAGAATCTGCCAGAAACTGGCAATCTGTACATTGGTAACCACCGGTGCCGCTCCCCAGTGCAGCGTTCACCACCAGTCAGGCGTGAAACCGACTGCCCTTGGTGCGACTTGACCGCCTTGTTGGACGAAGAGGAGAAGCGGGGCTCGCCTGAGCATTCTGCAGCCCACGACGCCCCCTGCCTGTTTGGAGCGGCTCAAAAAGCCTCGCTTCAATCAACTCGTGCAGGCAGCGGTGGACTGTGCGTTGGCCCCCGGTTGTACTGCAAATCAGGGCCAACGCGTGTTTGCGTGCTGGGCATGGTTCCCAAGGGGGACCCCTCCTGTGGCCGCGGGCGACAGGGAAGTCGAGAGAGACGAGGCTCTGGAGTCAAGTGCTCATGCCCCGGCACCGACGATACCCCAGCGGGAAAGGCGGGGTCAAGGCGCCGCGGGCGTCCGCCGTCTTCTGCCGCACGGCAGCCTGCAAAAGGGACGAAGATCTTCACGTTCGGGGAACGGCATGCGTATGCCTCCGGGGTCTTCGCTGGCTGCTCCTTCAACGAGGGAGCGCGAGAGAGGGTCGAGAGGATGCCCTTCGTAAGGGCGTCGGGATCCAGAACGTCGAAGTGCCAGGTGTCTCGTACGCAATCGGCGCAGCGGGGCTTGGGAGAGGCTGTGCTGATGGAAACGGTGGACGGAAGGCGGCAGACGAGCTTGCGGGTGCACAGCGGCACCGGGCCTCCGTTCCGTGCGCCCCAAGCCCCCCTTCCAGGCCATGAGGGCTCTGTTGCTCTGGGGATTCCTGTCTTCCAATCGCTGGCCCCTGCGAATGCGAGGCACGATACTGAAAGGGGCGACGGATGGGATCGACTGGAGAGCGGCGAGGACTGGAACCAGCAACGGAGGCATCCAGGTCCTCAGGGCGGGGCGGGTGCAAACTGGGACACAGTAGCCAGGGATTTTTATGCTGGCCAGCAGCGCAAAGACTTCGACCAACAGGAGAAGCTTCAGCCCATGATGTCTCCCATGGAGCGCGCGTCAGCCGAAAAGGCGAGTGACCTCCCTTGCACAGCCGTGGATGTCCGCATCGGAGATGGCCCTTGTTCGGACTTGGATTTTCTCCTGAGTTTCGAAGACCCCACTGATGGCATCGAGCTACCCACGGTGTTTGGAGACGAGGCGCTGTCCTTTGCAAGTCAGACGATGCAAGTGTGTGGGCAGTATGCAGGAAGGCCGCCTGTTGCTGATGGCCAGACCGGAGCAGGAGCCAGCCAACAGCAGCACTCAGAAGCGCATGTTGGAAGCTTCTTAGGAGACGCGAATAGGGTTCTTGGATGTGCAAGCACACAGGGTGCAGTGACGGAAGCTATCCTGCCTCCTCTGGAAGACTTGTTGGGGCAGGAGAACTCAGGGGAGTGTGCTGCCCTCCATGGGCGGGAGCAACATCAACCATCGTCCTGCAGTGACAAGGCAGAGCCCAGCGACTATTGTGGTTCCTTGGGCCTTTGGAGTTCGGCAGACGCCGTACTAGGCTGTGATCCCCAGCCATGTGAAAGCTTGCCAGATAACCAAAGGACTGTTGAGCCCAGTGAATTGATTGGCAAACAGAGGCAGCTCCTTGGGGCAGCAAATTCCGACAGAGGCCACACCGTGCCAGTTGCACAGATGCGTGTGGAGCCCCTGCAAGATCTGTCTTTCAACAGGGCGTTGACAGGGCGTACCTGTAGTCCCGGCAGGTGGACACAGCCTGGTAAAGAAAATCTTCCAGGACCCAGTTCGTGTGTGGGCCTGATGCCTCAGGACAAAATGTCAGGAACATCTCAGCAATCTCTGTTGGGGCCAATGCTTCTCAGAACTCTGCAGGATTTGCAGGAGTGGCTAGATTCGCCACCAAGAATGAGACCTGACCAATGGAAAGAGGTGGAAGATGATGCTGGACATGGCATGAGCAGCAGGCTGAAAAGGGCAAGGCACAGCCCCACTTGCAAGGTGGGGGACAGGGAAGACATTCTACAGGTGGTTGGTCAAGAGCCATTGGAGCTCAGGACATTGAGTGGCAAGGGCAACTATGAGGCACCCATGGACGTGCATCATGGAGAACATTGCGGTAGCGACTTTGGACAGATGTATGTGGAGTGCCATGCAGAGGTGCATGCTGGCTCTCAGCAGAGTCTGAGCAGCGCCTATCCTGCAAGGTGCTGTGAAGCTGGGCAAAATGGAATACTTTCAAGTGGGCACACCAATGCAGCTGCTGATGACGAATCAGGAAACTCAACCACCAGAAGCGGAGAGAACGTCCCATGCAGGCGAATGCAACAATCATCTGTGGAGGCAGGATTTTCTAAAGAGTGTGCTGCTGCTGGCAGACCAGTTGATGGAGACATGTTGCTGGATGGAGGCCATCGGTCATCAACAACAGACAAAGATGTGGATCACAAAGTCCTGGACGCTGGCAACATAGGGAATGTGCTTGTAGCAGAAGGTCAAGTAGGGAAGCAGCAGCTGGCAATGGCAGAGAGTGCAGGAGAAAGGATGGACAGCAACATGAGCAGGGAAATGTCAAAAGCACCAACCCTTGCTTCGATCCGACTGGCACAAGGGGTAGACAACATGTGCGAAAATGCCTCACAGGCACCCTTGAAACAGCCAGAATCCAAAGTTCTGGGCTTCACAGTGAGCGATGGTGGCTTGGACTGCAGTCCCGATGGTGCACCTGGCGTGCTAACACCACAGCAGAGTTCATTTCAGGATGAGACTTTGTCAGCAGATGTCAAGTCCAAGGGTGCATTGTTTGCCTCAAAAGAGGGGCAGGAAATCTCTCCTCACATTGAAGGGATGGCCATGGAGCAGTACCAATGCAGAGAAGAGCAGGGACATATATCAAGGGATGCTCATGCCACCTTGCTGCATCCAGTGTGTCCGCTGCCGGAGGTGCCAAAACGAGTGCAGAATGAAGAGTATACAGTGGTGCACCCGATTCCTGCCTCACAGCCACCACTCCATGGGCTGGGCTCTCCAAAAACTCCTGTGAAGATAGGAAAAGATGGACAGCCAGTGCATGTGCTTGGCTATATTCCAACTCCTGGAAAGGAGCTCCATATGTCAGAAGAAAAGAGCTGCGAGGGCCAAGGAGGCAAGATAGCATCTCATGATTGTTCGTGCAATGATGAGCACAGTGGTATGGTCTCTTTCTTTTGCAAGCTGCAAGACCATTTCACAAGGTGCAGCATGTCAGCATCTGAGTCATCGCGTCGCAACATGCTCGACACGAGCACCAAGAGGGGTGCTGACCTTTTAGACTGTGGGGGGCAAGGGAACGATGGCATACCTGCCAATTCGGATGGCGATGAGTATGGAGAGTCTCGGGCTGTAAGCTGTTCAGTGTGCAACTCCAAGGATTCGAGGCATTTTTCCCTTAAGGGCCACCCAAAGGTGGAGAGCAGGACTGGAAATGCAAGCCTTTGCAACAATGCGGAAGTGGACAAATCTGGTGAATGCAGTGAATGCAGTGGTGAGGATTGTGTGTATGCCATGGCACACTGTTGTCATGTCGCTGCAGCACCCTTCGGCCAGGAATATGGGCATATGGTGCCACAAAGGACTGGCAATGAGAATCGGACACATCAAAAGACAGAAGGCCTTTGTGCATCAGAACCTGCCAGGGTTGGTTCGATGGACAATTCTTCCCAGGCAGCAGCAGTAAAATATTGGGGAATGGAGGCAGACGGAAATTTGCAAGTTGCGCTTGACCATATTCCTTGTGGATCCAAGACAAGCATGGCAGTGCAGCAGGGGACCACTGGTCGCCCCCAGCTCAATGTTACCAGTGGGACGATAGCCAAGCACAGTTCTGCATTGGATTTCTTCTCACCGCATTTTGATGCTCTGCTGGCTTTGAGTACTGAGGGATGCCAGCCACCAGATGGCAGCGTCGCACCCCTGGAGAGCTTGTGGACATGTCGGAGCTTGCTGCGAAGATGGTGTGACCTGTGAATGCGACGCCATTTGGGAGTGAGAGAACAGTGTGCATTGAACACATGCAGGCCCTGTGGGAATGTCACTACACAAGGCATGAGTTGCAAAGTCCGCCACCCGATGCCAGCACAGCACCCCTACGATGCAGTTGCGCTGGTGATTTTGCGACACTGGACTTGAGGCCCGTATGTCCCTGATCGTGTTTCAGCGACTGGGGGGTGCAGGAGGAACAACCCTACATACATCCCCACATGCCCTGCACTGTTGCCAGCAGGCCAGCTCCAAGCTCAGGACTAAGTATGTCTGGCAGACGTTGTTGCTATTCATGCCTTGGTGGCAGCCAGGGTTTCTAAAATATGAGAAAAAAACTAATGAACGACGAACACTGTGACCTTCATGATGTACTGCAGGGTACAGGAGATGAATTGTGGGTAGGTGGAGGCTGTGCGTATGCTTTACTGTAGTTGACTTGAAAAGAGCTCCACTGTAGAGGGGACTGTTAGGGTGTGAATTACTTTGACGTGAACATCAAATACGAGGGTTCTCTCCAAGTGGGATTGAATGTCTTCCATGTCTTTAAAGACACACTAATAGTGTGAAGCTGTGGTAACAAAGACATCATACATACACAAGTCAGCAATTCTTACTCACCAATCAACCCCAAATTAGCATTGGTTGCCGTTGGCAGCGTATCGACACAGGGCACTGCTCCAATCTATCCATTGTAGCGTGGTGTTGCTCCACGCTCCGTTGGACAGCTGTTTACATTTTGCTGCTCATGCTTTCACTAGTCAGAACGTGCAATACACAACTGCACGTCCTGGTCATTGCTGTGTTTTCGATCAGATCGTAATGCGATGCAGGAACAGCGCAATCGTGTTAAAGAACAGAAGCAAAACCAAAGTTACCTGGTAAACGCAAGTCTGAGCCAAGTATCACTGCGCACCCACAAAACTAAGCTTATTGGGTCAACTAGTCCAGGGAGCGCTGCTACCAACAATCAATAGGATATTTTGCAGGCGTCGTTCTGCCGCTGCAACAATGCATCTGAGGGGGTGGTCATTCGCAATTTGGGAATTGGGAGCTTTGGGAAGAGGGGATGTTGGGAACTGGGAATTCGGCCCTCACAATTTGGGAATTGGAAAGAAGGTGGAAAGGGCAGAGTCCGCGAGCAATGACGCGGCTTGTCCGTTGGCTGGATGAGGCTGTTGATCAGCTGCGGACGCACTCTGGGCAGAGTTTGATTTTGTGCGTGTTTTGGAAGCACCCCGCTTCCTGCTTGGAAACCCATGAATTTCACAGGGCCCCCGTCCTCCCTCCGGTCCTGCCCGTACATTACCTCGACATTCGGAAGTCGGAAGAGTCTGGTGGGAGCGCTGAGCACCAATCTGGAGCTGCTTCCGCTGTGTTTCTGTCACCCCTGCCCGGGGTTCCCACTCCTAAGTCGGCCGACGGGTCGGCGTGCCACGCCGCGCCGGCCGGCCGAACTCGGCCTGCGGCGGAGGCCTTCCTGGTCGACCACCCGGCCGCGCGGCCCGACCTGGACACCGACGCCGGCTACGGCTGGCTGACGTCCCCAGGCGCCCTGGCCTTCTGGCGCTTCGCCGAGGGCCACGTCGCGAAGGTCATCATCCTGCGCTTACCCCCGCTGGATCCTAACCCGCCCGATCCAGCCTCCACCGCCGATTGCCCCCTGGCGGCCGTGATGGGCAACGGCTCGGCGCTGGGCCCCGCGACCGTGGTTGCGTGCACCCGGAGGGGCGTGCTCCACGCGTGGTTCCAGGTGTTCCCATACTCGCCGCACGCGGAGCCGGTCACCCAGCGCGCGCTGGGCCTGTGGACTTCCGGGGGATCTGGCGCCAGGCCCGCGGTGAGGGCGATGGCGGCCCGGCCACTACCGACCTCGGGGGATCCCGGGTTTGTGTGCGCCGTGGCGGGCGAGGACAGGTCGATCGTCGTCTTCAGCGGCGCCGGGGGGGATCTGGACGCCCTGCAGGTGCTGCCGCCCAGCGAGGGGGGGGATGGCGGGTGGTTGCGCGGAGTGGCCGCGTCACTGCTGGGCGGGGCGGGCTGGCGGGCATCGCGCAGCCCCGTGCTGCAGGTGGCGATCCTGCCGGTGGCCGCTCCGAGGTGGAGGCTTCTGGTGCTGACGGAGGAGGCGCTGGACTCGTGGCTGGTGGGTTGGCGACTCGATGCGGGGGCTGATCTTTGGCCTGGGCGATCTGGCGGCAGAAGTTTGTGGTAGTGTCGATGGCCGTCGTCGCCTGTCGCACTTCATCTCTGTCAACCCTCTCGGGCTACGAAGCTGTTTTGAACGTTGCCAGTTGTGAAGGTCCACGGGCTTGCACCGGGACTTGCCAACCCATCGAATAAGAACGTGTGTGAATACACTGCAGTCCCAATGGGCGAATGCCGGTCAGCCCCGTGCAAGTATCGTGGCTCGTGTGCAGCTTGCTTGACATTGTGCCTGTTGATCCTCTGTGCCATGGCTCCAGGTTCCTGTTGACACAACAGAGTCGGCAGATCTTACATGGTCCTTCAATCTGCTGCCAGCACTGAAGAGCCAACTGAAAGAGAGGTCAGAGTTGGCGATGATTGGCATGGCGATAACGTCAGACACCCAGCACTTAGTTGTGGGGTCGACCAGCCAAAGTGGCTTCTCTCTGCACACACTCAGCATTGGAGGGCTTGGAAATCCCGCACTTTTGGATTTCACACCTGTGGAAGGCGTTCAGTGGGTAAGAAACTTGCCACCAAAGGTTCCTGTTGGTTTTCTGTTGCACTGCCGAACCCCCAATTGAGCTTGTTCGTTGTGTGGATTTACCACTTGCCCATTGTCAGGGTGTGCAGCTCGGAAGCCAGCAACTGCTCCTGTTCATTGCGGACAGGCTGCAGCAATGACTGTTGGTGTAGGTGTGTTTTGATTATACTGCGTAGTATGTCAACACTGGCAAGCATGGTCTTTGCACCTTAAAAGTGATGGTGGGCACTTTCTCACCATGTCAGAATTAACGTCTCAAATGCTATGTCCACGGCCACCATCAGGAAATCAGAAACTAGGACAGTTACCATTGGCGAATTGCTGAACCCATTTCCTACTCACAAGTAGATTTGCTACTTCATGTTCGACTTTTGATGTGCTGTTTGCTTTTACAGGGCCCTCACTCTGCAATAAGGTCACCTTCTCAATGCCTCTCTTGCGGCAGCATAGGAGCAAATGGCCAACTGAACTGCCTTATTCTCTCAGACCAGTGTGTTTGGGGCTTCAGTGGAGTGCATGGAAGAGCCACCATGTTTGTGGAAGGCAAAACAAACTTGGCAGGTGCTTTGTCCGATGATGGGCAACAGTACTCTGTCATGAACAGTACGCATGTGCAGTGCGGTGCTGTGGCTGACTTGTTCACAGATGGTAAGGTCCAAATTCTCTGGGAAGTTGTTGCTGTCTTCTGCTTTGTAACTTCTCTCTGAATGTCATCTAATCAACAGCAGCCTATTCAAAGGCAGGAAATTGACATAATTTGACGAATGAAATCCAAATGTGAATTTGCATCCTGCAGTTGATGTTGGGCTCCATTCATGTTTTCTGTTTGTGGCACAGATGAGCTGGTGAGGCACAAGGATACCCTTGTCAACAAATGTCTTGACTCCCTGTATCATCGGACAATTGCTGGCCACAGCCCATCTCCAGAACTGGGGGAGCTTCACAAGCAGCTGGAAGAGTGGGGGGCCTTTGAAGAGAAGGGGAACACCAATGTTGTCGTCAAGTTCATGAAGAGAACTGCAGATCTCCAACTGAAATTGTGGGCCCCGGGAGGTGTGATTGCCCCTTGTGGTCTTGGGTCCCACAATGTGGCGAGACAGATTTCTGCTTTGTCATGCAAGAGTGTAATCAGAACTGTTACATCATTTGCAGTTGCTGCTGGCAATCTGCAGTGCACGATGGAACTGCAGAGCACACCATAGCCAGGCCCTATGAGCCAGATTTTGCATCCACCAGGAAATAGAGCCATTCTTGGTATTCCAATGGGCTCAACTGCCTTGTTTCAGGCGTTGTCTGTAGTACACCATGCACTGTGTGGCCTTGCTGGTGCTTTTTGTTTCTGCAGGGGACCATGGCTGTGTGCATTGTGGGCCTAATCGTTCCATTTGTGTGCATGTACACCCAAACAACTA
>CAJHUC010002861.1:0-22917 GCA_905146915.1 Ostreobium quekettii
TCGTTCAATGAAGATTATTTACCTTTGAGGTTCACTTGTCATCTTTTTATTCTCACGTGCTTGCCATAGAAATTGCAGCCCACATCGAAATCCTGAACTGCCAAAGCAGTTTTATTTTCTGGTGAAAGATTATCTCTCACTAACTTGGAACACACCAAGAAATGCTCAATAGGTAGGCAGACGATGCCATGAACAGTGTGAGAAACTTTACCGCCGAGAGGCTGGGTACATCGCCCATCTATTCTATATTTGAAGGCACTTTTCTAATGTTGATAATTTTCTATGAGCTTGCGAGTTTCCTAGATCATTGATCCATTTTGAAAATACTCGCAACTCAGAAACCTCCTTTCATTGATGATAAAACATGTGCAAAATGCACCTGTCATTCCTGTATCCTTTTCCATATTTCCTCGAGCCATATGTCGGTAGTTTGACCATTCTGATTAGCGATAATATGATATTCACTCTGAAGTGTGTTGCCTATTTAATCTTCCGATACTCAATTCAAGCGATTTTTAAATGCAGTCTATCAGGGTGCTTTCATTCCATTCCTTGCTACCAATGGTTATGTTCAGTTCCTGACTGTACAGGTCTTTGCCCAACTGTTCAGTTATCATTTTTGGAAAACACTGTTCACGATGACAGCGATTTACTCTGAATTTTTACATTCGAAGTACTCTAAAATTCACAGGATGGCCAAATCGAACGAAGCAATTGCAAAGCATCAATATGTGAATGCGATAAACTTCGAAACAACACAGAAATTCCTGCAGTCCAAATGAAAGTAGTTCTTCATAAGTGACCCACAACTGGTAAGAAATCGGACAAAATACACGGTCCTGAAAATCGTGTGCCCTGTTGTGCGAGTAAAAGTGGCGCAGAGATCGTGTCAACATCGTGTAAAAATCGTGTACTGATCATAAAATACACAGCTGCCGCTGGTACACAGTTGAAATCACGTGAAAATGTGTTTTTTATCCTGTTGCTCACGGTGGTGAGGTGGGATACTTTCGTGTACTACACAGTGCTGGAATCTACACGATTTTGGAAATCTGTAAAGTCTCGCTCCGAAATATCCGATTTTGACCCGATTTTACCACTATTTCACACGATTGCACACCCTGTAGAATGATCGATTTTTTGCCAGCGCACTCGAGCATGCTGGTGTTTTGCTTTCGCTTCCACAGCACTGGGGTGGCAGCAGCGTGGTTGCCCTGTCTAACACTGGTGTTACATAACAGCAATGGGACGAACATATTCGTGTGAAACGCATAAAATCATCAAAAAATCAACATGGATTTTGCGTTCCATCTCACACCGCGCACTGTGGTCGATTCCAAAAAATGCCTTGCAAAGAAGTAAAAGTTTGAAGCGGATTCTCGCACCATCTTTCCTGAGATTCGTCAAGCACCGCGCCTTTGCCATCCTGCATGAGGCAATCGCCCGGGCGGCTCTCTGTGACACCCTGTGGGTCGCCCACAGCTACGTGATAGAAGTGGTGACGCGCTACACGATCGTCGACGACAACAACGAAGCATCTGCCCACGAAGGCGAAGACGGCAAGGTCCTTGACACCCTCATGTCGTTCGGTTATTCGGCACTGGCAATAGCCTTCACCTTTCATTAGTGGAAATGGCCATTTCTGGGACGGGTCCTGGGACGCCACTGGGACGCGCCGCGGCATGCGGCCCAATTGGGACGCCTTCTGGGACGCCGTCGGGACGTCGTTGGGACGCGACCCGGCACATGTCCCAGCTGGAACGCTTACTGGGACGCCATTGAGAAGCTGACCGGGAGGCTGGCGATTACTTTTGCCATCATCCCCTTGCCTGCACGTTCAGCCCCAATCCCTTCCTTTTCAATAATCTATAGCATCCACCAGCTTCCCTGCCTTTTTGTTTCCGCTTTTCTTTGTTTTATTGTTTTCTCTTTGACCCTTTCTTGTTGTGGGATCCTGTGTCCGTTGTCTCCCCGCTGTCCTGCCCCCTCCTACACGCTTTACCACCGACAGAAACCGTGTCCTTTGTCTTTCCGCTTTCCTGTCCCCTCTCAGACGCCTTCCCACGGACAGATCCCATGTCCATTGCAGAAACGGGCAGGCTGGTAATCGCCTTGTCGTCGCCTTGTTCACCATGCTCGTCATGGTTGCCATGGCCCAGGCCGTCCTGGTTACGCTTTATGATAGGCGCAACAATGGTGGTTTGGTGGTCGTTGTTGCATTTGGGTGGCCAAATGGGGAGAATTCACTCCCAGCATGTTGCAAGGCACTCTCCCTCAGGACCTTGGAGATGCATCCGTGTGCTGCGATCCACAGTTCAACTATATCTTCATCGATTTTTTTTGCTCTCTCCTCCACGGCCTTCCAGTGGTCTGCCCTCGCTTGGAAATTGCAATGGAGGGCCTTTTTGCCAATGTGGCACAGCAATTCTTTGCTTTTGAGTTTCTTCTCGAAATGTAGGACAACACCTGATCACCCCACAACAGCGTTGAAAGTCAGCTGCTCGTTTTATATGACTGTTCAAGACGAATAAAGGCATTGAGCGAAAACGCATTCAGTTTGCACAAATTGCATCCACATAATCGTGTGAATATTCAAACCAAATTCTGCAACGAAGGTAGCCAAGAAGAACGCACCTCGTGTGTTGTGCTGCCCTCATTGGTTTCCAAGTGCACAAAATAGCACAAAATGCCCTTTATCAAGGCAAACCTTGCTATGTCCACCACCGACACCTCTGCATTACCTTGCATGACCTCCAGCAATTGTGTCCATTCAGCGTGTTGCACCGGAGCATCAATGGATTGGCCGGATAATGGCCAATATTTGGTGACCAAGTCGTGCACTTTTGACGAAAGTTGGGGGCCAGTTCACCATGCTCATCGTTGCCAAAATTGACAGAAGGGATTCCGCGAGACACACGCAGAAGAAAGTCTCCAGCACTGACTACTTGACATGTGTGCGCCTCTTAGGACGGAAGAATGTGGCGATAGGCCAGATTGAGAGCGAGGGAAGATCGCAGGATCGAGGGGTGCCAAGTAAGGGTGAGGTGGAGGGGCTGTGACGATCAGCACAAAACAAGCCATACGATTCAAATGTGAAAAAACAACATACCTGTGTACTCACTTTGCTGTGAGAAAGTTGTCATATGGTGCATTCCGCACCCTGCCTCAACTTGGCAGGGAGATCGTCCAAAACAAAGCGCCATCTTGATCAGTGGTCACAGCATGTCCCCCGATGCCTCCTTGCCTGGCTCAAAAGACCTAGGCACGATCCACTCTCCCTCGCAGAAGGGCCACCGTTCTTTTGGCGACTACTTCCGTCACACGTGAAGTCGACCGCGCGCCACGGCGTGTCTGGCATCCATAATATGTCATAATATGTCATACATAGTATGTCGATGACGGTATGACTCACCAGCATTACCTGATAGCATGATACAACTTTCGCAATGCTTTGAAGCTGTAAACTAACCAGATTTGCAGTGATTGTAGTTGGCTGAAAACTAGGACTTATTCAGCCATGGCAATAATAGGGGCAGCCCCAAGGACATTCAACCGAGATGACATGAGGGTTTCTTTGAAGATTGGTTTCTTAAGGAAGATTGTAAAGCAAGTCATAAGTTGTTGTCACTTACCGGCAGAGGTTTGGGTATCTCCACAACGTTTGTCGATTCTGTCGCAATGACATAATCTCTTAGCACCTCTGGTCTGGAAACCCCACCCTAGCGTCAAATTGACGCAAAGCATACCAAATCCGATGTAGTGCCTTCCCTGAGTGGATGCTAATTGGGCGAACATTTCCTAGCCACCAATATGCAGGAAGTGGCATCTATGATGGTTTTGCGGGTGCAAGGGCGGTTTTAGTGATTTGTCACATCACTGATATGTAAGGCTCCCATATCCATGGCCGTGCACCTGTGTATCCAACTGTGCATCAATGGCGCATTTCTTTGAGACAGCCATATCTTGGATATGCATATTTAGCGTACTTTTAGTTCATCTCATGGACAAGGTGTGTGCATATGTGCAATAATATGTGCAGCTGTTTTGAGGTGATTATTTCGTCGAAGGCGCATGGCGACAAGTTTTGAGCATTGTTTTCAAAACTGCTGCATGTTTGTTTAGGTGATAAAGAAGAGGCGAAACCGGCTGACTTCAACATGAGCAGAGATGGTGGGGTCAATGACAAGTCGACGGCAGGAGTGGCGGCTGGTACCAGTTTAACCGCTTGATTCGTTGACAGGGCCAAATTGATTTATGGATGCATTTTGGTACTGTTGCCTCCACGAAATCCCAATATGCAACAGAGAAAGACATTTGCAATCAGTCGTTGTTCTCACCCACATCTGACGCAATACACCGAGATCCCCTGCGGCGCCCTCTGAGACTTCTCTTGGGTCATCAGATCCTTCCACGAATAACACTAGCTGCGCAGGGCTGCGAGGCGTGCAGCATCGCACGCATCGCGTCGGCACTACAGGGTGAGCACTTTGCAGTACCTGATGCACGTTGAAGGGGTGCAACAAGATTGCTGTGCAAGCAAAGATGTGCAAACCAGCTTCCTCTCCTAAAGGCATATCCCACACCTTGGGTGTGGATGTTCTCATTGGGTCGTGGACAGCAATGTGATTTGGCGGTGGTGATTTGGGGTAGATAGTAACATCCGGTGAATATGGTACATCTTTGTTGTTGCTGTCATTTTTTGAATGACTTTTTTTACCTTAGGTAGAGTCGTGCGTCATCCCATACACAGCGGAACGTGGCGACACTGCCATTGGTATTGCTGCTGCATTTATCACATATTTATCTGCAATTGAAGTGGCCAACCCAGATGTTTACAACCTTGATGTAAACTTTCCATGCAACATTTTGCTCGTTCCTACCCCATGTGAGTGGCACGCTTTTTGTGGAACTGCTGAAAGCCATGCGCTTCGATTCCCCAAGCCCTGCTGATCAATCGTTCTATTTTACTCAAAGCAATGGGGCGCATATTCATATACAACATAGTTATACATGGATCCCAGCGGGACAGGCTCTTCAATTAGAGGGCAAGAATTCCTTTGCCAAGCTGGTAAAGAATGTCTAAATGGTTTGTTGGGGGTTGGTGGGAAAGGTCTGAGCTCAATATCAAAGTGACGCCAAGCGTACCAAAATCGCCGTATTGCCTTCCCTTACATGCACACACTAAGATGTCACGAGTAAACCCAGCAGCTGTCACCTGTGCTGGTGCTTGCCATATTACCTAAGAGACCGAAGCGGAACTCGCGCTGGGCTTTTTGAAAGCTCACAAATTTCACATAGCGAGAACACAATCCGCCATTAGCCACCAAATTTTGAATAGCATGGCATAGAATTGATTTAGGGTGTGCCGATGGACACGCATGCCAGGCACACACTTCCTATGCAGCAATCGTTACCTTCCATTTCCTTGCAATTTGGATTCGCTCAAGTTGACGAAAAATTGAACAAACATTGTCTAGCCACTCATGGATAGTAAGTGGTGCCCATTATGGTCATGCGGGTACAAAGGCGGCTATAATGATGTATCGCATCTTGGATGTGTAAGATATTCATATCCATGGCTGTATCTTCGAATGTTGAGCTGTGCATCGATGGCGCAGCTCTTGGAGACCGCCTTATCTTGGTGTACATAATGTGTATATCTAGGATATGGCTGTCTTCAATGTAGCAGTATGTATTATATAGTCAGGATACAGATAATTCATATCTTGAACATGGTGTGTAAATCCGTGGTAAATTTGTTCAGCAGATACACCTCTTGTGAGGTGGCTATTCCTCAGTGAGGCTTGCCGCCAAGTGTGCAGCACTGTCGCCAATTTTCTTTGCATGTGTCTTTAGGCGACACAGAAGGGGCGAAACCGGCTGACCTAAATGCGAGCAGATATGATGGGGTAAATGACAGCTTGAGCGCCAGCGGAAGCCGATGTCAGCTTACTCGCTGAATTCAAATAGGTTGCTGGTGCGCAGGCTTGTTGTTTACAGAAAAGAGACTGAAAATATTTGGGTGTTTACATGTCAATGTAATTCTTACGTTTCTGCCCTTGAAAAGTTACATAAACAGAACGTAAATACAGCTGTGTGTTTTAAAGACAGTGCACACAAACTCAGGAACTCAGGGGAGCGGCGGTCAGAGGGGCTAGAATGGGCAAAAGTTGAACTTTGTTCCGTGCCGTCGTTGCCTTTGCCGATGGCGAGGTGAATGTTGTGTTGCAGGCGACCAGGTGGTGGAAGACTGATCATCGTACGTGACTTTCCTCATGCAACGTGGGTATCACAACGAGCCGCAGAACGTAAATACAGCCGCAATATAGATTGCTTGGCAAATTTACATCTATACACATAAAAACGTAAACTCAAAAATGTAAAAAAACAAAACAAGTAAAACAACGCAAAACAACATAAGCGCACATAACGAGCCTGCTGATGCGAACAAGCTGATTTGTGGTTGCACTTCGTATTGTCATGCTAAATCCTTGAGAATCAAGATTTAAATAGGCGATGCACATCCCAGTTAATGCTAAACCTTTTGTTCACATATTGTTGCCTGATTACGCTAAGTTTTGTTTTATGTTGTGAAGCTTTCTTGATAAAATAGGCACTATTTGTAGGTACCAATGGGAGTTTAACCTCCATTGATATGCATTTGTAACATCCATTTGTATTGCACTGATATTGCCATATTTACTGCCACATGTGAACATGGCTTTTTATTCCAATCAACAGATTATAATGTCTGCATGTTGGCGCGGTCCCCTCTTGGCCGCATCCAGGTACCCTGGCCCATGTACTAGGGCCTCTCCGGTGGAAGCGTGGTTGTCCTTGGCCGGACGGTGTGTCCCAGGATCTCTCTGACCCATGGGTGACGGCCGCTCTATGCAGTCTCATCCGATGCATGTGGCTACTGCGCTCGAGGAGGCAAGGAGACTCCAGAACAATCGATTGTTGCAATCGGCGATGCTACCGTGTGCTCTTACATGTGGCGACCAAAGTCATCAAATTCATTAATGTTCTCCATTTTGCTAAAGGTCTCGCTCTGCTCAGCCCTTACGCCAAAGTCATTCCGGCCTGCACTGCTTCGCTCCGCATATGGCCTCCATGACTCTGGCAATGGGCCTTGCTCTGCTCTGCAACACAAAAAGCCAATGGGGTACTACCACATTACCGCAAACCACTCCCCCTGGAGAAGGAAATTCATCCTTGAAATAAGAAAAGGGAGGTGGGTCAAACAGCAACGGACAACAATCAATGAGCTTTGGAGGGCTTGTCATGTTTCAGTAGTCCATGCAAAACTCCACAACTTGTAAAGTTGGATGTAAACTCCCATGCGGCTTCATCAATGGAGTAGTCATGCCATAGCACAAGATGTTCCTTCTTTCATCAATGACCGGGACTCCAACGCCAGCATAGTAAACATTTCACATCGAATACATCATGATCAACATCTTCAGAAAGGATTAAGACGGGAAGGCGATCGGCAACAGGATGAAGTGGTGATGATCGGTAGTCCTTGAGAAGCAAAACATGGAAGATTGGATGGATGAACCATGAAGTAGGTAGTTCAAGATGGTAGGCACTGGTGCCAATCCGCCCCAAAATCTCGAATAGGCCGACGAAGCCGCACTGCAACTTGGCTGATCCTTATGGCTTCAAACTTTTGGTGCTGAGTAGTACCCATGATCCTGTAGCAAAAACCACATCACGTCATCGGCGATCGGTAGTGGATTTCATCCAGTTAGCTACTTGCTTCATGTTGATATGGGCCTTTGCAAACTTTGAGTCATTGAACAAATGCTGATACTGCTTCTGTCTTCAATCTGATCGGCTGGTGATCCAATAATTGAATAGGAATTTTCGGGTGTCTGCCAAAATTTAGAAAGAAAGGAGGATATCTTGTGGAACGGTTGGGAGCTGTGCTCACCACAAATTGAATCGTTGGGATGACTTGGGGTCAGTGAGCACCATCGCCCACCTGATGGATTATATATCTGAGGTGCTGATTGAGGACCTAGTTGTACCTCTCCACACGCCCTAAACTTTGAGGATGATAGGCAGTCCCCATCCTCAAACCAGTGCCTAAAATGCACCAGAGCTCCATCCAGAAAGACCTTGTGAAATGGTCGTCTCTATCCGAAATGATGGTAGAGGGGATTCCATGAATGCAACCTACGGAATTCCAAAACAGCTGCGCCATCTCCTTTCTGGTAATCGACCTAGTACAGTACAACATTGTGCCCCTCATCTTCTAGTAAGTATGTCATAAAATCTTCAATAACTTGATCCCACTTTTGTGTTGGGATCTCCAGTGGCTGCAGCTTGCCACCTAGCATCAGATGCAGGGCAGCTGAAAGCAAATTCCCATGCATCACTAATCATCCCTTTCCACCAAAACTGATGACGTACTCGCAAAATTGTATTGTTCACGCCAGTGTGCCTTGAGTATGGTACTGCATGAATTTCCTATAAAATACGCGACCGATACTCGTCTCCTTGCAGCACCACTGTCCTCCAGTAATGCAGCTCCTGGTCCATCTCGTCATCACAATGTGGTCGATGGATCTTCAGTAGATTCCCTTGGAGCTTGAAAATACCTTCCTCTTGGACACGTGACTGGCTGCACTGGGTATTGTTTTCTGTTGCACACCACGAGGTGTCTTGGTCATTCGTTTACAAATTCGTGGTGATCGTTGCTGATCACCATCACTTGCCTGCTGACTATAGTTTCTTGCAATGCAGGCTGAGATATCACGATGGTTAACTGACCTCCACTACTGGACATCGCAAATACAATCCCAAAATTGCAGAGTCGTTTTCTTGATCACTGGGTATCTTGATATGCTTGACAGAGCCAATCTTGGTAGCTTTATCCACTGAAACACCTGCGATGTGGTAGAATACTCCCTGGTCTCAAACATACATAGTATGTAAACCCCAATTGATCAAGGGGTTGACCTGTTCAAGCCATGCCATTCCAAATATCATATCAGCCCCAGCCATAAGACCAGTCATTGTAAACTCCTAGGAGAATGTATTAGATCCCATACCTGGGCGATTTGAGTAGCAATAACTCTGCTACTCTAGGCATTAGACCTGAAGAAAATTGGTCCTTTGCCCACACCTCGTGGCGTGGTTTTCAGCTCGATACGCGGGCGGTTTCCTGCCGCAGCGGCCAATCCGGCCCAAATGGGCCTCCTCCGCTAGATGACGGCGGGCGGTCTAGGGCGCTCGCTCCTTCGGGATGCGCAGTGTGGGCCCAGGCCTGCGATTGGCCGGGCGCAGGGCAGCAGTGCACGCAGTGGGTGCACAACACCGATGCGGCTCATGGATGCAGCCGTGCGGAAGCGAGTGGTCAGCAAAAGTTACAATCCGTCGGGCATCGGGGCCACCCTTTGGCGTGCCCCGTGCCATGTGACAATGCGGACAGCGTGACTATATCGATAGTATCTTATCCCCCAATATAGTGCGGAGAGGTACCTTAAGTACTGTAATTTATAATAGCTATATCTCCACTACCGCTAACCCGAATGGCCTGATTCAAAAAACCTATGGGTTCCTAGTAAGCTCTACAAAGAGATGACATTGTTCATTAGTATTCATTGCATAGCTCAAACACCCATAATCAAGAAACATGCTACCCCGTGTTATTTACAGCAAGCCTCGTCAAATCATAGTAGATGACCAAGTAGATGGTTAAATCTAGCTGTATACACATGCACACTCTCATCTTTCTGTTGCTTGATGGCATGCAACTCAGCACATGCCATCATCTCCTTGGTGCAGTGTCCGAATCATGCTCGCAATGCCTCTGCCAACTAATTCCAAGTATGGGGCTCCCATTCTTTAGTACGAATAGTGTTGATCCACCACTCTCGAGCAGCCTCCTATAGAAAAATGAGGGCATATCCCACCTTCTGTTCTTCTAGTGCAGCGATGGTCCTGAAGTAAGCCAACACCGTGTAGATCCAGTTCTCCACATCTTCACTGGTCCTGCCACAGAAAACTGGCGGTTCCCTGGGCTTCACCGTCACATGAAAATTGGTCTTGATGTATTTGTCACAGCTTGCCCAGCTATTCTTGCATTAAAATTAACTGGCACTGTAGATACTTGTGGTAACAAAACTGGAACATTTCCTACTAGTTGGCTGCTTTGTCTTGCAATTTTAGATGTTCTGATTGAGCAGCCAAAAGTGACCCGGATGGTCTAATACTGGACTCTCCTGCCAAAACTGATGTTGCCACAGGATTCTAAACTGGCACTACTTGAGCCACATGTGCTGAAGGAAACTAGAATTCATTAGGCTTATTCTGACCAGCTGGAGGCGTTGAATGGAAAGTATGGAGTGGTGCAGAATCGACAACGACATCATCATGCAAATACAAGATCTCATTCTGATAGATGAGCTCTTCCTAGGCTGCCTTATAATCAGACAGATCTTGTTGCACCTTTTGTTCTTGCTCCCGCTCCACACTCAAGTTCCATCGCAATAACTCCAGCTACTCGCTCAAAGACAGAATGAGCTCGTCTGTCCTGGTGGCCATCTATGAAACTTGGGCCTATCATTGTTGCCTCAATACTCCCAGCTCCTCCTGCATCCTCAGTAACCTCTGGTCTTCATACACCTTCTGTTGTTGTAGTCTTGTTTGGAGGTCCTCAATAATTGTATATATATAAAGAATTGTTCTGCCAAATATCATGGCCTACTCCTCAACTCGGCCTTATTGCAATGCTTGCATATTTGTAGATTGTGCAGCATGCGCTTCATGCCACTCTTGTCATAACCGAGTTGTTTCCCCTTGTTGCTCCTTCAGCCGAGGTTTAAGCTGATGATGCTCTTGGATGGCTATCAGCATCTGCTGCGAAGTGTCCTTTGCCAAAAGGGATACTTGGTCTGCAGCCAGTGCAGTGGATGCTTGGTAGTATATGGTCAACGCATCTTCCACCACCTGTCGTATACTTGCGGTCTTTGTAACCGCTTGCTGGGCGGCCTGGAGAGCTGCACCTACATGACCAGCTGCTGATTGTGCAGTTTCTTTTGTCTTCTGTCGTGTGCTCACAGCTTCACCTTCTAACGTCAATCGGCTTCGTGGTGGTGTTGGGCTCTACCGCTTTATCATTAATGCTCTTGTAAGAATTTGTGATGGAGCTGCACAGATAGTTGAAGTTCGCCGCATAGGGGTTGACAGCCTCCGGCTTATTGCTGCAGACCTTGCAGTGCTAGATTCAGCTCCCAGGTCCAATCGCCACATGGCAGTGGTTGGTGATTGATTTGATTCGGTCATGGGCGCATCGTCATGCCCATGCACTCTCCCAGATTCACTGCCATTCAGCTCCATGCCAATCCGGCCCTCTTGAGATATCCCATGCTATGATGAATGTCCAAACTCCCAGCGATTGCCCCACCAACACTTGCACTCAGCGTAATGGAGGGCGCCCCACAATTTTGCACCCACAGTGTTGCAGCCCTAAAAGGCGTTGCTGGTTTCCATAGCTTGCAGGGTCGTCACGCCTTGCAGCTTGGCTGGTGACAGCGCAGCCGGCCCTCTCCACCACAAATAGTGGGAGGTAACCGGGCGCCCATTCCCTCCGATGCACGGTGGGCCCAAATGCAAAGGGGATTGTTCCCCGGGGCCTGCTGTATGTAGAGTGGTGGCGCAGCCAGGCGGTGGCTCGCTAGTTGTAGAGAGACTAGGCAGTGGGCCTAGATTCGATTACACAGGTGACATACATGCGCCTGTTTCAGAACCTGCATGCACGTGAGGCCTGATCGCAAGTCCCTCGCAATCACCTGAAGACAAAATCACGTACAACAGTACATAATATATTGTAATATATTATGAGCACGTGTCCCCGCCCACCATTCACTTAAATCAACCCTCACTCATCCCCAATGCTTCGACCTACTAATCCATATCTCATACTAAATTACTAAAACTTCAAATGGCTATAACTTTGCTATTTCTACATGGAATCGGACGTTTCAAAAAAACTATTAGCATCAAGAGCTTCTAAATAAGCGTATTTTAGGTATTTACACTTTTTTGGCCAACTCCAGCTTCAGAAATATCATTTTTATTCTACCCATAAGTAAAATCACCACACACAGCATAACCAAATCTTACATCCGGGTGGAGTGATGGCGATGCTATCAATCGATCTCACACTTGCCAAACTCCAATCTTCAAATCTGCTTCCCTCTTGCTTCCTAGCCAATGTGGTTATTGCCCCGGCTTGTGCCTTGACAAGGTTGCTCTACTGGCCTTCCCTCTGACGCCTAGTTGTTGTAGCTTTGAGCTCTGAAACCAATATGTTGGCGCGGTCCCCCCTTGGCCGCATCCAGATACCCTGGCCCGCATGCTAGGGCCTCTCTGGCGGAAGCATGGTTGTCCTTAGCTGGGCAGCATGTCCCGGGTTCTCTCTGGTCCGTGGGTGACGGCTTTGTGCGGTCCCATCCGAGGCGCGCGGCTGTTGTGCTCAAGGAGGTAGAGAGGCTCTAGAACAATCAATTGCTACAATCGGCACTGCCGCCAAGCGCTCTTATATATGGCGGCCAAAGTCATCAAGTTCACTAAAGTTCTCCATTTTGGCTAGACCTATTTTCCCAGCTAAAGGCCTCGCTACGCTTGGCTCTTATGCCAAAGTCGTTTTGGCCTGCTCTGCTTTGCTCCGCATATGGCCTCCATGACTTTGGCAATGAGCCTCGCTCCACTCGGCAACACAGAAAACGAATTGGGCACTACCACATTACCACACTGCACATGAGCGATATGTGCATAGCGCCAAGGCTGAAGCGTATTGGGAATCACGGACAGCATCGAATAGATGCGCTAGAGTTGGGAGAATGATTGTTGTTTTGATGGCATCGCCACCCTCTCCGAGGGCAAAGTGGACATGCCCCTGAATTGATGTGGGAGATAGCGAGCCAGAAAATTCTTGGTTACAAATTAGAACATCGCTGTCTTTGGCCAACATAAATGTGCACTTAGACATGGGCGTGTGCATACCTGTGTATATAGCGTGTGAATACAAGAATGCAGATAGTGTGTTGTAATCATCACTGACAAGCTTATGTGATATCACCATTGCCAGATGAACATTAGAATGTACGTCATAATGCAAATGAACTTTGTGATGACTTTGCACCATTTAGTGGATGCCGACACGTATTCGTCAGTTGGAGTACGTTGGACACCAATACTTTGCACTGTGTGTGTACCCCCTCTTTGATACCCCAAACTTGGTGTACAAGAGATTAAGGCATTTTCCCATTGTTTTCTATCACGGTTTCAGCTTTCAGCACAGTGATCTGAATATTTGTCCACTACAAACTTCCAAGTTGCTGGCTTTTTCCTTAGCTTCGCATATTGCTTTGTAATTGCTGCTGTTTTTACAGCTATTTTTTTCCTTTGCAGGGATGTGCGTGGCCCAGTACACAGTGGAGCTTGGCGACACTGCCTATGTTATTGCCAATATATTGACACAGATTTGCGTGCAATTCAGGTGGCAAATTCAGATGTTCACGACCTTAATGTGATCTTTCCAGGCGACGTTTTGAACATTCCTACCGCATGTAAGTGTTGTGTTGTTGCACAATTCCCAAGACGAATGCACTTCAGACCACGCAACCCCCACACCTACTTTGGTCAAAGTAGTGGAACGTATAACAACCCACAACATAACCGTTGATGGATAGCAGAAAGACGAGCACACAAAATGAGAGGGAAATGCTCCCTTTCTCAAGATGGGAAAGGGGTGTTTAACTGATTGTGTGGGAGGGGCACTTTGTACTGTCCTCAGCCTCTTACATCTGTGAATTGAAATGTCGTGTGTGGGTCCAATTGCCGTGTGTTGCACTGGTGGCTTTTAACGCCTTCCTAAATATTAGAGTGCGATTACTTTGGGCGATATACAAAGTGACTCAACATGCTACGTTGCCGGAAAACGAGGAGCAGGGCCTCAAATGGCCGCTCAGAACTGGCTGCCGTTTCAACGATCGGTGCAACTCATTTATCGTCACCTTTGGCAGGAATCCACTAATATAATAGTCATTTCATGCATCACTGGGTCATTCAGACAAAATACCCATTCAACAACAGCCCCTTCCTTCCGTTGTTTTGTAGTATTCCGTTACTCACGTTGATGCCAAGTTTATAGGAGCTCTCCAACTTCCATCCTGGAGGAAATGCTGCCGATCGTCGCCGCTTGTTTTCTCTCTCCGGGATTAAGTTTTGTTCCTGTTCGGAAAAATCCGTGAAAGCCCCGCATGTGGCGAGTCCTTTCTATAGCTCCAGGCCACCAAGGTGGTACAGCTGCCAATGCCGCTCAGGATTTATCCCAAAGGTCAAACACCCGTTGCAATGATCGATCAGCAGAAGTGGCGACTGAGGTGCACCTATCATGGCTGGCTTCTGGAATCCCTTCCACCATCTGCAACAATGCACTGCGTGGTGGGCACAGGCTGGAGGCAGGATATCTGCCTGTGATACGTATCATGATTTTGCAAGTCTTTTAGACAGGAATCAAGTGTCTCTTGGTATTGCAGGCTTGTCATCGGAAGACTGAATCCTGTGAGGCAGGCGTGGTGTGCAGCAATAAGTGGCAGCGCTGAAGTCGGGGGCTCCTTTCTGCATGGGAAAACCTGCGTTGCTTCGGACGATCCCTCCATCTTGGCGGCTACAGGCAGCAGCTGCCGCCCAGGCCACTGTAGATGGGCCCGCACCCCCTCCTCACCCAGTCGACTCGGCCAGAAATTTTCCAGCCCGAAGCTCTTGGCCTCTGGTCGCTGACCAGCCCAGTCGCTGTCAGGGCTGGCCTATTTGGCCAACGAGTCGAGCCCCACAAGGCACGCACACAGCAAAGGTGCCTTCACACAATCGACAGCAGGGGGCGCGGCGGGGAGGGGGAGGCGCTTCAGCCTCGAGTCCCGACCCGGGACAACGAAGCCAGCTGGACAGGAACCGCGTGGTGTGTGATGGCGGCTCGGGCGGCTCCCGGGCTGTTGCAGTGCGGGAGAATCGCCCGTGCGATATCCTGTGACCCAATCTGGTCACAAAGAACGGAATACTGTATAAATAAGAAAGTTCGCGCATTTCGAGCTTGAGCAACTGCGCGAACTTTTTTCGCGCGAACATTTTGCCCCCGCGAACTTTTCAGCCTCCTCCCAAACGGGTCGGGCGCTTCCCGCGCTTTGGCCCATTGGCCTTGCGCAACGACGACTGCCCCGTGCAGCGGTCTTCTGACGAGCAGCGACTGCCTCGAGGGAGTCCTGAGCTGGCCAGCAGATCGCTCGCGCCGGTGGCCATCGGCCAGCGGAATCTTAGCGGCGAGGAGATGCCACGACGGGAGGCACCGTGGGATTGTCTTTGCCCTGGAGATCGTCAGGGATTGCCTGGCCACGAAAGCGCCTGTGGACAAGCTGAGACTCAAAAGGGAGCTACCAACGTGTGAGGATGGCGTGGGCTATCCCAGGTAGAAAACAGTGGACGCAGAAAATGGGTTTTGGGTTGGAAGGCCCAGCCCAGGGATGGCATGCAAGCTGAAAGCACTCTTGGAACAGTAGAGATCGGCGTGTCACCGGCGGGAGGTACTAGCTCCCAAGAGCATCCGGGCTGCCCTGGCGACGGACCCGTTAGGGTCGCGAAAAAAACACACGGTCGCGAAAGCGCTGTTGGATCAGTGAGTATTGCCCGACAGTGACGGGAAGCACCAGCGCCTGAGAATGTCTCGCGTTGCCCCGGCGACGGACATGATCGAAATCGTCGAGCAGGTGGGAGGGATTGTGAGGCGCAGGCGGGGTGTGCCGTGGTGTGCCGCTGCTGGTGTTCGTGTGCTCGTTGCGGAAAACTTTCACCTGAACAGAGACACCCTCGTTCACGGCATTTGGGGGAGCGCATGCGTGAGGGGCCTGCCGACATGTTGGCACGCATTGGAACGAAGACTCCCTGTCTCAAGCGACGCAAGGTCGCAGGTATGGGGCGCGACTCCATGCGGCGCCCCGAGGGACGCAATCAATGCGGCATCACGGCACTGACCGCTGGTTCGTCGCAGGCCGCTCGTGCTATTCGTCTGCGGCAGCCAGAGGGTGAGGACAGCGGCCGGGGGGCGGCGCAGCACAATAAGAAACGGCGCCACCACAGGCGAAGGTCAAGGGCGGCAGAAGCTCGGTTCCGCAATGTTCGCGATCTCCAAAGGTCCGCGTGGCAAAAATTTTCGCGGGCAAAAAAAGTTCGTGGCGGAAAAAAGTTCGCGCAACGGTGTCCGGCCGATTGGTCTAAAGACAACTGGTCTAACGGACAAATGGTCTAAGGACATTTGGTCTAAGGACAACTCGTCTAACGGGTTATCCAGCCTCAACGGGGCCACGGATTGGTTGCGTACCAATGACACAAACTTCTATGCTATGAATACCACTCGTTTTCAAAGCCGTTGCCTTTGTTCAGGTGCCCTGTGGTGAAGTCAATGCCAACGTTGACTCTGTCTTTGCGTTAGACGGGTTGTCTTTAGACGAGTTGAGTCAACTCGTCTAAGCAGCGCCCATTAACTGCATTCAAGCTACAATTACATTTCATTCCGCTTGGGGCGGGCTGCATTCCGAACTGGTTCCTGGGCGCGTTCCTGGCGCGCGCACAGGGGACGGGACAGCACGGGAGGGTGGGCGCCCATCCAGGCGCGTGGCTGGCGGGTGTGCCGCGGTTTGCGCAGCGTGCGGCGTCGATTGGCAGCTACGGAAAGCGGAGATTCTATGGGGCGCGGAGGTGGATCGACGGGAGAGGTGGCCGGCCGTTTGCTCCGATCGGCAGCGATGGAGCCGCCAGATCCTCCAAGGGGCGATAATAGATCGACGGGGGAGGGTGGCCAAAGGGAGAGTCGACCGGCAGACATGGAGCACGGAGATTCTGCAGGAGGCGAAAGTGGATCGACGGTAGAGGCAAGCGAATGGCAGCGCCGATTAGCAGCGAGGTAGCCAGCAGATTCTCCAACGCAAGAAGGCGGATCGACGGGAGAGCCAGGGCAACGCGACCTCAGTACGCAATTGGAATTGATTCGTGGACAAAGGGCGTTGAAGCTCCACGCTCACAGGCACCTCTACACAAGGAACCGGGTGGTGGAGTACACCAGTTACTGGCGGTGCGAACGTCGCGACTGCCCAGGGCGCGCAGTTTTGATTGAAGACGTGGCTGCGAGTAACAATGCCACCTTGCAATTGAAAGGTGAACACAATCACGCTCCAGCCCCTGGAAGATCAACGGCACTAAAAACACGGCAGACCCTCAAGCGTCGGGCTATTGAGACTACCTATGGGTCGACATCCATTGTGCGTGAAGTGTTAAGCCAAACTGAAGGCGGGAGCAATGAGCACATGCCAATGGAGCGTTCCTTGGCCCGCCAAGTGCGTAGAATCCGCCATTCTGGACGCCCAAGTGAGCCAACAACACTTTCTGAATTGGATCTACAGGTGCAATTCACACAAACACTTGGGGGTCCACAGTTCTTGTTATTTGACAATAAAGGATCTGGTGGCGATCCAAGATTTCTAATCTTTGCCACGGGAGCAAACATTGGTTTCCTTGCTAGTGCAGCCTTTTGGTTATTGGATGGGACCTTCAAACGGCACCAGCGCTTTTCCACCAGCTGTACACTATACATGCACCAGTGGGAAGCGGAGAGGCACAAAGGATTGTCCCCCTCGTATACATTTTTATGGAGAAGCGCACCGAAGCAAGTTACACCCAAGTGTTTGAACGGCTGTCCGCCTGTGCTTTTGAAGCTGGTCATGACCTCTCACCCAAGTTGATGATCACGGATTTTGAGAAGGCCGCGATAAATGTTTTGCATTCTGTATTTTCAGAGGCAGAAAAACGGGGTTGCTTTTTCCACTTTGGTCAGTGCGTGTAGCGCAAAGTCCAGAATTTGGGCCTTGCAACAAGATACACTGAGAACCAGCATTTTGCATTTTTAGTGCGGAGACTTGTGGCATTGGCTTTCTTCCCACCAGACAAGGTGGGCACTTTGTTTTACAATACTCTTTCTTTCTCACTGTCCGCAATATCACCGCCTTTGGTCCAATACTTCGAGGACACTTTTCTTCTTGGCGTGGTGAGACGACAACGTAGGGATGGCCCCCCAATCCGTTCCCCTCCATTGTACCCACTTGGTTTGTGGAGTGTACATGATCGTGTCGCTGACCGGACACCCAGGACAAACAATACATGTGAGGGATGGCATCGGCAATGGCACCAGTTTGTAGGACGTGAGCACCCTGGGGTGTTTTTTCTTATTGACAAGATCAAAATACAACAAGCGACCACAGAACGGGCAATCGATGATGCTCTTCGGGGTGTAGCTGCACCACACCTGATGTGGACCGTGATGCTCGCATTACGAGGCTCTTCATGCAGTGGGAGGCCACAGAGCCTAGAGTGTTACTAGGTGGATTTGCATGGAATGTTTGCTTCTAATGTACATAGGACATGAAGTTGATTGCTTATGAGATGAGGTACAATGATTTGAGAGGGGAAGTTATGAACAAATAGCTCAAAGGGGGGCGTGAACTATGAACACATGTAACTTCAATGTGTTTTCAAAATGTGCATCTCAATGATTGCGTTCCAAGTTTTGGACAATGCTCATCAACTGCTTGGTCGTTTGATGTTGTGTTGGCCGCAATGCTCAAACATTCTTTTTTATCACCACAAGAATATATAACATACCACTCTGGTGCACTGACTTGAGCTAGAATGCGGATGTGGGTGGGTTGGTTTTTGGGTTTAGGGTAATGCGATGAACGGTTGAGGGCCCTCTGGTCGATGGTTTCAGCAAGAATGCGGATGTGAGTGAGTTGGGCTTTGGGTTTAGGGTAATGCGTTCAACAATTGAGGGCCCTCTGGTCACCGGTTTCAGCAAGAATGCGGATGTGAGTGAGTTGGTTTTTGGGTTTAGGGTAATGCGTTCAACGGTTGAGGGCCCTCTGGTCACCGTTTTCAGCAAGAATGCGGATGTGAGTGAGTTGGTTTTTGCATTTAGGGTAATGCGTTGAACGGTTGAGGGCCCTCTGATCACCGGTTTCAGCAAGAATGCGGGTGTGAGTGAGTCAACTCGGGTCAACGGAATTTTAGACGAGCTGTCCATTAGACGTAATGTCCTTAGACCAGTTGTCCGTTAGAACGAGTTGTCTTTAGACGAAATGGCCGGCATTCCATCACGCTGTGGGTGGATTGGTTAACGGGACCAGGGCTGAGGTGACGCCTGACGCCTCCCCAGCCACCACCCACGTACAGCGTACTGTATAAGTAAAAAAGTTTGCATGGAAAAAATTTCGCATATTTCGCGTGAAAAAAAGTTCGCACGGAGAAAAGTTCGCGCACTCATTGTTGTACGGGGTGAGTACAATCCTCATATACACACAATTCTCATATCCGCATCGCACCTTTAGCCGGTGGCCTGAGGGCCCTCACCCGTTCAGCGCATTCTTCTAAACTCCAAAACAAACTCACTCACATCTGCATTCCAGCTCCAGCCGGTGACCCGATGGCCCTCACCTGTTGAGCGCATTCCCCCAACCCCAAAACAAACTCACTCACATCCGCATTTCCAGGCTTGGTTTTTACGTTTACGTTTACGTTTTTCCTTTTACGTTTTTATGCGTAAAAACGTAAATTTGCAAAAGGCCCTATTTTTACGGCTATTTTTACGTTTTTGCGGCTCCCTGGGACACCCAGATTATACGACGAAAATTGCGTACAATGATCAGTCCTTCGCCAACAACAGCATCCACAACACAATGTCCACCTCGGCCTTGGCAAGGGCGATGATGGCGCTTAGCAAAAACTCGTTTTTTGCCCCTTCCAGGGCGCATAGATGCCACTCTCCGGACTCCGTAATTCTGTATGTACAGTCCTTATGTACACCGGACAGTTTTTACGTTGTATTTACGTATTATTACGCATTTTTACGCGTAAAAACGTAAAAACTATTTTTACGTGTAAAAACGTAAACACGATCTGTTTTTACGGCGTAAAAACCAAGCCTGCGCATTTCAGCTCGAGCTGGTGACCCGAGGGCCCTCACCCGCTCAACGCATTCCCCTAAACCCAAAAACAAACTCACATTCGCATTCTAGCTTGAGCCGGTGACCCGAGGGCCCTCACCCGTTCAGCGCATTCCCCTAAACACGAAACACAAACACACTCATATCCGCATTCCAGCTCCAGCCGGTGACCCGAGGGCCATGTGGAGCTTCAGCTCCCTTTGTCTGCGAATCAATTCCCATTCTGGACTGGATTTGCGTTGGCCCGCCTCTCCCGTCGATCCGCCTTCTTGCCTTGGAGGATCTGCTTGCTCCCTCGCTGCCGATCGGCCTGCCATTCGGTTGCCTCTCCTGTCGATCCATAGCTGCCAATCGACGCCCCACCCTGCGCCAAACCGCGCCACACCCGCCAGCCACGTGCCTGGACCGCCGCTCACCCTCCTGTGCTGTCCCGCCCCCTGTGCAGGCGTCCAGAACGTTCTGGACGTTAACGCGCCCAGGAACCAGTTCGGAATGCAGGCCGCCACAAACGCAATGAAATGCAATTGAAGGTTAAATGCAATTGATGGGCGCTGCTTAGACGAGTTGACTCAACTCGTCTAAAGACAACCCGTCTAATGCAAAGACGGAGTCAACGTTGCAAATGACTTCACCACAGGGCACCATAGGGCCTGAACACAAGCAACGGCTTTGAAAACCAGTGGTATTCGTAACAGAGAAGTTTGTGTCACTGGTACACAACCAACCCATGGCCGCGTTTAGGGAGGATCACCCGTTAGACATGTTGTCCTTAGACCAAATGTCCTCAGACCACTTGTCCGTTAGACAAATTGTCTTCAGACGAATAGGCCGGACACCGCACGGCCATCATGAGTGCTACTATGGACCGCTGTCTGCCATCGTGCTTGACGCCAAACAACAGCCAGCAGAGGTGCACATCGCGTGGCGCTGAGGTAACCCTTCAGGTACACAACCGTCGGCCCATAAATACGGGCGCAAAAGGCCATCGCTGCCTTTGTCGCCGATGCGATCCGTTGTGGCTTCCTGGGGAGCGCTCTGCGAGTCGCCGCAACTGTGAGCAGTGTGGACGACGCTCTGCGCACTGCCGGTGGGCCCTCTGTCAGGAAAGGTATTGAGGTTTTGCTGCATAGCCAATCCTGGAATGGGGTAGCCACGTAGCGGCGCCTGGGTCGACGCCCTTTTCCCTACTATCGCCGTCGGCCAACCTCCTCATCGTTCCGGGCGCCTGGGCCGCTTGTCCGTTCCCTTGCTGTGATGCGCGAGCATTGTTGCAGCGATGCGTGCGGAAGCGAGATGTGTCGTGGGAGATCTGGGAAGCACCGTTCCCCACCCCGCATACGAGAGCCCGCCGTGTCCGACGATGAGCCTGACACAGTGTCCTTTTCGACACAGGGCGCCTGAGTCAGGAGGAACCGGGAGGAGCAGCGCGTGCAAGGTGAGCCGCGCACCCCTCTTTGTTTGGTATGGGTGGCATGCCATGACTGGCATCCTGCTGAGCCGGCGAGCTGGCTCGAAAGCCTAGGCGGGGAGTACCACTCCGGGTGTGACCCAAGTCACTGTGCGAAGCGGCCTGCAATTGTGAGGCGCATCGGGATAGCCAGCCCCTGGCTTGGGTCGCTATGGACCCTCCTGTGCTGTTGTCGCCGCCATCGGCCTGTGCTGCAGTCCGTCGGGGCGCCATAATCAGGATGGGCATCCACGCCGCGCTTTATCGCGATGCGCAACAGGCCAACCCGCGCCCCTCTGGGTTCCTAAGGACTTCCAGAGTTGTTAGGGCCGCGATCGGTGCTGCATTCCTTTTAGCCCGGTCCCGGTGTGCAAGGGGTTATCAACTTCACAGGCGATCGCATGAATGCGGATGGGCGGCCCAGCGTCCTCCCCACCCCGGATTTGCACGGCAGCGTCGGCCGCTTCGGGCCTACGCACCGGTGCCTCGGGTCCTTTGAACCACTTGCGCTGTGACCCCACGAGCGCTGTTTCAACGAATTTGGGCGGAGGGGGCGGAGGGGGCGGAAAGTAATTGTTATTTTGTTCCTCTGTTGCAGAGTGTGTTTGATGGAGAAACATTGGGCACCCGTAAGATATGCAAGACAACACACATTGTTTACACCAGCCTACAGATTTCTTAACCTATGATCTGACTGTTGCACTTCTGTAGACTATACCATTTTTTCTCCAGAACCATTTTACATGTTGTTTTTGTGTTGTGTGAAGGGGCGGACTACTGCATGATTTGATAGGAGGTTTACAACGAAGAAGCTATATTTCTTGATGGCATACAAGACAGTGTGTGGATGGTTGCTTGGTTTGCTGTTTGTTGGGGTGATATTTATTGCAAGTGGCACTTGGGGAAAATGCTCTGACCAGACATTCAACTCGGCATGCATTTGTTTGGATGACATCGAGTGTGTCACTAGTTTGAATGTCTTTGTACCCACAGTATGCAAGTGCCATGATTTGGGAGATGTGTCCTTGGAGGGACTTGTTGAGGTTTTAAGACAGACGAGTGGTGTAGTAGATGCTCTGCATATTTCAGGCCATGAGCTGAATTCCCTTGAACCTTTGGCTGGACTTTTGAAGGAAGTGCGGCATAGCATTGTCATCCTCAACACTGCCTTGCAATCATTAAGACCGCTCGCTGGACTAGAAACCATTGGAAAGAATTTGTCAGTAGTTGAGAACAAGTTCTTGAGAAGTATGGATGGCCTAGGCAACATCACCCAAGTGAATGGGGCCTTGGAGATTTGGAACAATGGCAACCTCTCTGATGTGAACGGCCTGGGCAACATCACCCAAGTGAATGGGGACTTGCGGATTTCGGACAATGCCAACCTCTCTGATGTGAACGGCCTGGGCA